>DWON01008073.1:0-12400 GCA_018251015.1 Phocides pigmalion okeechobee
AAGTAATGCTTTACGACGGATTATGAAGGCGGCGATGGTACCTCCCCAGTTGAACTACAGTTCTCCCACATTTAATATATTTGTATTTCCCATTTAACAGACATTAGACCATTAAGAACTTTATTGAAAATATGATAGCATACATACAAGTTTCTCATGATGAATCCTTCAAAGGTACAAAAAGTGATAATTAATTTATAACACGCACTTCGATAAATATAACTTTGAAAAATCAGAGGGATTCAAACTTTTGTGTCTGGGAAACGAAACCAGGTTTGCTTATGTGGTTTGCATGCTCGTTTGCTACTCGTCTCACATAAAAAAGAACCTCAGAATCACAGTCAGAATTATAACCACTATAACATAATTATAATACGATAACATATAATAATTTAATAAATTCGTTTAATTTAAATGCCGGCTAGTAACAGACATTTCAAACCATACTCGTTTTAAATATAGTTTCCGTATACAATAATAGATGGCGCTGGCGGTTGTGAAACGAGTATTGTACATATAAGCTGAAGTGCTATTTCAGATACATATAAATATATATAATTATCTTTAATCTCACTCGTTATTAATAGAGGTAACACAAATCTGTAAGTACTCGTAAGAACACGCAGATACCTAAATGTTCGAAGTATTTAATAATAAAGTACTGTGTGGTATAAAAACACTATCACATTAAAATATGGTATGTGTATTAAAAGGCAAAGCTAACGAAACTTGGATTTCCCTTTTTGATATATTGGATTGAACAATTTCTCTGTATCAAGCTGATACTAACTGAATGGGAGCTGTATATAAAGATTTATAACATAATCGTAGGTATAATGTCTAAGCTGACGATGTTAAACCATACAGTTTATCCCACGTACCTAGAATCCTAAAATTTTACAGGTTTATTTTTACATAACTTAAATGAAAATTAAGCAAAATATTTTGGAAACTGTACCCTTAAGGAGATACAGTTAGGGTTAAAAGCGTATAAAACGAAAGATGAAAACGTGTATGATTTTTTATACCTTTTATAGATGTATTATAGAATTATTCTAATATCGACTTTTGCAAGCGTAAAGCCGTAGGCAAAATCTAGTTATTACTACATAGTAGGAACTTAGGTATTTATTTTATACAATTATAGGTTATCTTATAAATAGTACAAAGCGCGTAATTATCACAAAATAATTTATTACATTAAAACATATTCCACACATTTAGTTAAATTCTTCCGTAAGGCAATTGTCCTCAATGTGGCCAGCGTCAGAAAATAAAATCTAACATCGTCAGTATGACCAGTTCAAAAATTTATATTATAACCTACCAAATAAATTGCTTAAATAGCAATTACAACTCATGGGACATTAAATAAATAATTTTAAAATTACGAAAACCATACACAGTCATTTTATTAACCTAACCTTATAATACCTACATTAATTTATTTCAATGTAAATTTTATAAGAATCAGCTTAATTGGACTAGTCGCTCAAAAGAACGTACCTACTTGAACCAAAATGGATTCTTCATTACACTTAATCAAAACTAAAAGTGACCTTGGATGGTAGTAACCTTGGCCTCTAACCTTCGGTTTATCGAACTTGAAATTAGAGGAACCAGATTGATAGATTGTCTGGATGAAGTTTGACTATAGTTTCTAGGCAGTATCTAAATCTACTGCGTTTTCTACATTGTTCTCTGTCATAAACAAACATGGCGCCCCTATGTCAAAACGTCAAACGACAGATTAAACAAATAATGAGATTATCCGAATTTGACCTAGATTAAAAATATATACATATAGTCGATAGGAGAAGTAAATATTTTATATTTTAGAGAAAACAATATTTTAAAGTAATTACTTATTTGAGATGTGTGATTTGTGATTCATTTCAATTTCATTCAAAGGACATTAGAAAAAAGTACTATTCACTTTTTTGTTAATATTTCTACAATACTTATCTTCAATACTGATATATCTACACGACACGTAAATATATATTAATAATTTCACAACGCCTATCCACTCAATGATATTTTATTGTACGTTGTGACCCAATAGGTGGCACTGGGATCGGCTCCAAATGGCTTATAGATATTTTTCAGAGCGGGACAACGTCCGCTGAGCCCATTATTTAAACTATATAATGATTCGTACATTCTGTGACCTTGCTTCTTAAATAAAGTAGGCGATAAACCGTTTTTATTAACATTTCCCATATAATGTTTGACTATATAATTAGGTCTAATGACACGTTTTGTGTGACAAGCCTAATTGCAACAGCCTTGATTATTTCTTACTTTATACTAGGCCTTCATGGTCCAAGCAACGTTATTAAAAACCTGTAATTATGATCAGATTAGCCGTAAATAATAGCGTATGAACCAACACTGCTGAAGTACGTGGTATAGTAAATGTTTGTGGAATTTTTTGAAGTTATATTGTCAATGTATCAAAGTCACTCCATTTATTGCCTTCTAGCAAAGATTTAGCGTAACTATCTCCTGGTTTGAAGGGTACGTTAAGGGGGAAACACTATTATAAAGTACTTTTTATGTATCAAAACTAGCAATAGAACATGCAGACCGCCTTATTTTAAGTGATCACGTAGTTTTCAATACTTGACTTTAAATAAGACTAAAGTCTAATGAAGACTAAGATGATAGTGTACGTTATTTATACTGTATACTGTGGTACCTGAGGACTAAGATGGTCCTCGCTTGTTGGAGGACAGCAAAGCATTAATAATTGATTAGATGAGAGTATCAATGATTTTGGATGAGGAATGGTAAAAGGTCATTGCCGTTCATAGATACTTACATTTAAAAAAAATGGTACAATGTTGAATTTGGTACAAAATTGATCACATTTCACATGCGTTACTTTGAGGAATAAGATGGTCGCTTTATATGCACGTAAATCGGTAACACCTTTACACCCAAAACCATAAATTGCTTAATGGTACGAAAGTGTGTAGCGATGGTACATAAAAATTGCAAGTACAATCAGTCAGGTTCAACGCGGGAATGCAGCTAGTGTTCTTGGAACCATGCCGCATGAGCACGGACTCCCTTTAGTTTGTTTAGGTTAGGTTTTTATTATAATCAGTTTTAAAATTTTCATAATTGCAATTAAATAAAAAAGCGTCAGGTTCAAATACACAAATTATCCTTCCTATGTCATGTTATAGACATATGATAACTATACCACAAAGCGGAAATCTAGAGCAAAATCGTTTGTTTACATTGATTAATAATATCTTAGAGTACATTTAACATCACAACTAATGTTAGATTCTACATTGACTCTCCGTCCATTCACGATAGTTTATATAAAAGATGAAAGCTCGTATTTGCGGGCACGTCTTGGTGGAAAATTTAAAGCATACAAGAGCGTCGTGGCAAGGAAAAATAATTTGCCTAATGGCCGCCGCGGCAAACTATGCATTTCGCTGATGACGGTCGATTTATTTCTATAAGCCACCTCAGTAATCTGGGGTTACCTGGGTATTACTGGATACTGAGGTGAGCTAAGCAAGTGATACCTAACTATAGTGCTGTACCTGATTATTATATAGTGTTGTGTAATTTTATATCGAAAGACAGGCATATAATGCTTAGATATGGTGCATAAAGAGGTAAATAATATTATAGGCGAGTCGATGTTCCGCGCGGCATTTTGGTTGCCCAACCACTTTTCTGTACAGGGTTTCGGTTTGACTCTCGGGATAAATTTCAATGTTTTTGTACTAGTATTAATATGTATCTATAGCATCTATACCAATACAAAACATCTACGTATGCATTTCTCTACATAACAAAAGCTTGTTTTTGCAAAACTTACTTTATACCCTTGTTATCAATAAAAGTCTGTAGGATCTGGGAATAATCTAATACGTTATGGTCGTATACTTATAAGCGACGGGACCATCTCAGTCCTCAGGAGTAGCAACGCATCGACGGCAAACGCACGGCTTTGACTAAAACACAAGTATTGCTTTAGGACAAATTATGAGTGTAAACAAAAACTCTAATAACTATTTTGGGTTCTATTACATTGATAAAGTCCCCTAATAATATTAAATCAAAATCAAAATATTTTTATTCAAAGTCTCTTCTTCTTTACAGAATTCGTTTTGAACATCAATAAACTACCACCGACTCGTAAGGTGTTTTGGAGAAGAGTCGGCGAAAGAAACTCCAAAACACACTAGTAGTTTTTCTCGTATATCTTCCATACAGACAGTGATCAATAACAATTATTTTATTTATATAGATATGTGTATCTTCCATGTATGCAGCGATCAGTTACAATTTTATTATTTGTAAAGATATCGCCATTGACCGTACTGCCCGCGGCGGTACGGTCAGCAACAGTGCATGGATAGCGGAAATAATTCGAATAAAAATGTAAAGTGAAATATGTCTGTTTTTCGAAGACTTTTCATAAAGACTCGTTTTTAATTCATTTGACAAAACAGCAAACTGGACACAGAAAGTGGTCACGATCGTTTATGGTCTATGGACATTTGCAATACCAGAAAGTTTGCTAGTTCATCGCCGGATTTGCAGATGAGCTTCGCTGGGTTGCAGAATTGGTCCTACGCGAGGGGAAAGGTCTATCGTCACCGAAATTTTCCCTCATGTTGCTACGTTTGCTTCGGTTGGAGACGCACTTAGGCTCCTTGCAACAATACGACGGTGCTCGTGAAGAGTAGCAACGCATTTGGATACGACTGCGGATATGTTTACAGTACTGCTTGAGGTTGTATGTGGATGTTTTAGCAATTAACTTCATGAAGCCTGCATGCTCGTACGCAACTATAGTCACGACGACCATATATATTTATGATCTTTGTATGTAGTTTTAATGCACATTTCAAAAATCAAGTAATTTTAAACGGTAGTGTAAGAAATCACAGTTACATACAACTCCATTTATATTGACTTAACCATAATGGATTGTAATAATATTGATAAAATGTCGTCTTAACACTGTTTGCTAGCATTGCAAAAACTAGTGCTAATTTGCTAAATTTAGTTCGATTAGAGAAACACTGAGACGAAATATTTCCTGTGTTTTTTTACGACGGGTAGTTTGGGGTTTAAAGGCTTGTAGGGGAAAAGTTATGTGACGTAATAAAGAAGACTAAAATAGGTATCAAACTATTAAGTCGCATTGACTCGTTGATGTGTATTTTCCAAATAACTTATAAGTTAGTTTTTTTATTTTATATGGATGACAATTATTTTGTAGATTTAATTAAGATTAATTTAATGATTGCAATTGATTTTCTCACTTACTTCAAGAATAACAGAAGTTATCACTGTTTAAGAAATATCTCTCCACGCACGGACAAATTTTAGACATCACTGATTTGATTTGAACAGACAAATGAAAGAATCCTATGTATGGAATGAAGAATGGTAAGTAAACAGTAGAATATATAATTGTTCTACTTTTTACTTAAAATTCTTGTATTAGAAGAGGAAAATTTGATATATGTTTGATAGAAATCACATTACAACCATTAAATGAAATGAAATGGTTTTATTTTATATTGGCTCACGGGGTCTTTTACAAATGTTTATGATTCTTTCATACTTTACGTGTAACACACTGCATCAATATTTTCAAAATTCTATATATATATTTTTTTACTTTGTGTTACCCCAAAAGATAATGTTCAAATGTGTTTAGTATATGTTTAACGCATTGCACCTAATATCTAGATATTAGCAAATCCACAAACTCAATAACTCGGTCACTATGGTATGGTTTGGTATGGTTTTGGTTCAATAAAAATCTTTAAAAATCTTTAAATCTTTAAAACTATGAGTCTTCTTTAGGCATTAATATATAATCTAAATATAAAGTTGTAAATTGAAGCGAACATAACACATGTATGTAGGAACATCGTATATAAGTAGAGAATATTATTAAACATGTACTAAACTAATTTTCACCAAAATAAGGTTTGTCGGGTTTTACAGACGAAGCAATGGTGTTTTTGGCTCCAATCTTTTTATATATTTTACTAAGTAACGGGTACTCACGATTAATGCTTATTAACTGCTGAATATTCAAAATAGTTGCATGGTTTGCCGTACATAGCTCGTGATCCCGCCCAAACTCGACGGATTAGCAATGACCACGATCCAAGCAACTGGTTCAAAACATCGGTAATTAAAATCGTTAATCGTGAGTACCCTTTACATACTATAATGTATAAAGTCCGCAATGATATTACTTTAAAATAATAATTCATTTATAAATCCCACTTCTGGACTCGTGTCTCTACTCACAACTGGGTGAAGTATCCCACGAGGCTACTCAAAAAGGTATTAGTAGAGATAAAGTTAGAGACTAATCTGTGTTTTGGAACATTTGCAACTGCCGGTTTATATTATAAATAACCGGGTCCGACTATTAACGTGACCTACATATTACAGAAGCGTGTATAAATTTTTTGCCACTAACGGTCACCCATCCCATTCCTAACCACGCCCGACGTAGCTTAACTTTGTCATTCGTACGTACAAGCCGCGGGCTATGCACTCATTCCTATGTTTTCCATCCGTGTTAAGACGTTGTAACTAAGCGTCGGTTGCACGGCCCGCGGCGGCGGCGTGACGTCACGCGAGGCTTCGGCGTTAGGCTTCAGAAGCAGGTTGTTCGTGCCTAACTCTTCAGATATAACACCACTTGAAAGGCTGATTTGAATTTATATCTATACTACAGATGGTAGAACTCTTACGCGATATCAACTTCATGTCATATTTTTTCTAAGATACCAAGATATTTTTGTGTTAGAAGAAAAGCAAAGAAGCTTGCAGGTTAGCAAAACATAAGTCTTTAGATTAAATATTATATTAAAAAATTAATTATTAAATTTATTATTTCTTGCATTAGAAGTAGAAATTTTGATATAGGGGTGCTCGAAAAAATACACTTTACAATCACTAAATGAAATGAAATGGTTTTATTTTGGCTCACGGAGTCATTTACAAACGTTTATAATTTTTTTAATCTTATGTTCTCTTTGTTAGTATTTAGATGCGTTGCTACTGAGGACTAAGACGGTCGCCTCGCTTGTAAATAAGTGGCAACCGCATCTCTTGAATCTTTATGCAAGAGGTTTTGCTGTGAGTTATCAGAGCAGAGAGCGCTGTCTTTGTTTCAAATATTTCTTGTGTGGATGAAGTAAAAAAAATGTTGTATGGCCTTTTTTGTTGGGCCTTTTAATCTACATGCCTGTTGTATGGGAAGACATAGATTCTTTTAAGAGGTGTTCAAACTAGGCATTGCATCATTTAAAAATCTTACGCAGTCTTTTAATAATATCTGGGGTTGACTACAGACATTCATAGATGTCAATGTTACCAGTTAAAACCGTAATTCGACTAGAGAATTACCTCCGCCACCCTCATAATCTTTAGTTGACGAGGTATGATACTGGCTACAGTTACACGTAAGATAATTTTAGTAAATAGAAGTAATGCATTTGAGTACGATCTCAGGCAAGCCTAGTTTCAGAAGTCACTTCATATCAGATGGCTTGTATGCTCGTTTGCTTAGTTTTTTCAATGTACCTAAATATAATGGTACATCTTTATCATTATGTGCGCGTCACGTAAAACTACTGGATAAATATCGATAACATTTTTTTAGATTTTAGACACATGACTCTTATCAAGAAAAATATATCGATATCTTCAGTTATTATAATAAATATAACTACGATTTTTATTAGCACTAAATATACATCGATATTTGGATGAATACAAAAAAAAAGTGTTCCGCCATTTTGATACACCTATCAATCTTCAAAAATCTCCTTGCCATACAAAAGAGCAAGTGATGTGTTACTCTAACTATAAACATACAAGAAGTCGCGCTTATAAACTAGTCAAATTTCTAGTTAAAAAAAAACACCTCACGGTTTTATTGATTCACGACAATTTATTTCTTCAACGCGCAGATCGGGCGGTTGAAGCCAATCCTAAACATCTTATCGGATTCACATTAAATCTGTAAGCTTGATTTGTTTACGCATCAATCACCAGCCCGAATTCTGTTTTACATCAGCTTGTATAAAAAGTTAGTCGCCCCAACTCTGCTTTATTATTATAGGTTGATATTGTGCAGAACAGAACATTTAGATTAGGTATAAGTGATTGACTAACAAGCCCCGCAACACCAGATAAAGGGTGTATAACAAAGTGCAACTCGGTATAGTTATGTATTTAATATACCAGAAAAGCCTAGTTTTGAAGCGTTTTATATACACGCTCCAGATGTAGGTGGTAGAACTATTAGTTCGACGCGAGAGATACCACAGTCGTTCTAATAATCCGCCGTGATAGAACTTTTTATTTCGTTTGAATAGAGCCCTGTTGTAAGCCCGTTTGCTACTTTGATTATTAATATAAAATAATAATGCTTATATTAATTAGACATACGATAAAGCTAGTCGTAATGGCCCTTGAATTGGGTAAAGACTCAAGTTACTGGATGCCCAACCTCATAAGCCGCCGTAAAGCAACATGTTTTTCATGTATTGTGTTTCGGTTGCGGAGGTGTTGTTGCCGGATATACATTATTGGAGGCGACTATCTTAGTCCTCAAGAGTAGGAACGCATCCGCGTCCATCCTTAAATAGAACTTCTGTTCTATTTGAGATAAGACGTGGTTGTCCATGGGCTGCAGTGACCACTTAACATCAGGTGGCCTGCATAGCCGTTTCTTACTCTTCCATAATAAAACATAACAAAAATATATATTAACAATAAAAACTAAATTTAAAAGAGTGCGTACATCAGAAATATTGATAAGTAGTAACTGTCAAATAAAATAATATACGATAAATTAATTTATAAAGATTTCATGAGAAAACGAAGACTCTAAGAGTAATTTAGTATTTATGCCTCAATGTAGAAAAATCTAATTTACACGTACATTACATAATATTAAAATTGTTACACAGTATAACATCGCTTAAAATATACCGCTAAAGGCAAATTTTAACTTTGGAATATAATCAGAAAGTGCTCAAGGCACATAAATAAACAGCTAGGATACGGTGCGTATTTTGAAAACCTTTGTACCTAAAATAAACTAATTTTACTTAATTTCAATTGTTAAACCGTCATCCCAATTTATTATAAGGAAGAATGGAACGGAAAGCCTATTTACGGTTATTTATTATAACACGAAAAACCTCTTTTGTAAAAAGACAAAATAGAGTCACAACATAACTCTATATTAACCATTTACAGTTCTAAAAGACAAAAATAAATTTATAGCTCCAAATTCGTGCCGTGTTTAAAAAAGATAAGATTGATAGAGCCTACGCAATTTCTTTATATGCCATAGTGAGGTGGAATTAATTGTTGCTATTAATTAATCTTACGCACACTTTCGCAATGCTTAATGAATACATTCAGAACTAATATCAATTAAAAAGCCATTCCGACATCCATTTTGACACCTACACATTTCCACTCACTCAATCGTATTGCATAATCCATACAAATTTTGTTTACAATGCTTTTTATTCCGTGAATCTATTTTATGGATAAAATTTCCATGTCGATTTTTTGTTATACATTTATACCTATTTTGTTATCAGTTGAAACGGATATAATGATTTATGATTAATTCTAAAACAACAGATTTAAACAAACGTTGCAAATATTGCGGTCATTTTCAGTCTTTGTTTTCTCAACCGATTTACGTTAAAATCCGCGAGTCGAAAATAATAAAAATGTGAAACTAACCTGAATCATGAATGCGCCTTAGACGATTTCTAATACACACAAACAAACATAAACACAGATTGTCACTGCACAGTACATTTCACGTCAACCTCCACTTGAATATAAGTACGTACGATTCATGAATATATCGTATCTATACGGTGCTAACACGACCGCCTAACTGTCGGCGAGATCGGACACTGGGCTTCGGAGAGCAGGATGAAAGATATGCGGGGTACACATGCACGCTGAAGGATACCAAAGGAGCCGGGCAGATGCGACAGGACTCTGGAGAAAAGAGACGACTACACTGCGTGACACTTAAAAACTGTGTCTTTACATCGCGTGCTACATCAGCACTCAACAATCGCCTTTATTTCCAGGCACTAAAGCACCATTTTGTGCCAACTTTTATTACTTACGTCAATGTGGAATCGAACAGCGGTTGTCGTCTAATGTGTCGCGCAATTTGGAGCACTGGCTTTAAAGATCTAAGCTGTAAAGGCTATTTTGCAACGTATCCCCAGCGTCGCTTCTGTCGTGTTTAGTAGCGGGGTGTGTGTCGCAGTGTCGTTTGGTGCGGGCACCGGCGTGCGAGAGAGACGGGCGGATGTGGGGTGGGAGGGAGACGGGAGGTGTCACCGCGGATGAGCAGCACGGATGCGGATTTCGCGACGCTACTAATGCGAATGTTTCAGCGGGGTAGAGCCACGTACAGGCTATGTGGAGTTGCGAGCGCTTTAGAGATTAACCCTTTGTGCTCGCTGCGTATAGCTTGAGATCTGCGGTGCATACATCCGTAGGGTGTATAAACGTGCGGTTATTAATAATGAAAATCGTGTTTTAATTCACGATATGTAAGCGATGCGGTCATTCTTTACCAGTAAATTAATTAATGTTGTGACTAAAAAAATTACCTCAATCCTTCATTAAATCATATACAAATAATGATTTGCGCTTTACTTTAATCTTACGTCAATATTATTTACGCACTGCTTCTAGTTTTTCATAGTGATCAAATGAATTAACTTTGTTTACGTACATAGGATCTATATCTAAAAAAAATGTTTACAAAATTAAGATTTCCATCTTTATATTATGTTTATACAATAGGATTTGTTTACGACTTTGTAAATGCATTAGTAGTAGTTACTCAGACGTATACTTCAACAGTCCTCTTATTTACTAGTTAGTTTTTAACGCGGTTATGTCCGTTTAGTTCTACATTACATTAAATTATGTAGCTTTTTTGTTAGTATTATTTTATATTTGAAGTTCGTAATTATAATCTATAAAAGAAATTAAGATGTCACAATCATTTTCTTATTCCATTTTACCTACTTAGGGTCGGATTAGACGGATTTTCTCAGTTTATAACAACAGGTAGAGTGAATCCTGAGGAAGGTTTTGGTGCTTAATATGTTAAGATTTTATTTGTAAATTGGGCGAGAAATTCAATATATTTAAATTCAAAATAGTAATTCAGCCGTCGTTCGAAACAGATATTTCTGATTGTTAGTTTTTGAAACTACGTAATAAGTGGATGCATGTATGAAAGAAAAATAATGTAAGTAAATACAAACTATAACCAAACGAAGCTGGACTAAATTGGGCCTGGCCACTAGTTTATTAATAAGATCGTTGGATTTTAGAATTTCCTTTACTAGGTAAGTATTATAATTTATTTCGAATTTGCACACGTCATCGATTTCAAAAATGACATTCGGCATTAATCTTCAAAATCCCGGTCCTCTGTCACTTGTCAATAACAATAATCTAGCGGACCCACAGCAAAGGGCCCGACAAAAAATGACTTTTACCGACAAGTGTAAACCTATTTTGTCACAATGCAGTAGCGCCACTGAACAATGAAATGGTGACATTTGCTTTTGTCGAATTTTTACATTGTTCGATTGTCGGAGCTTTGCAATTTCAATCCCTTTTACTTCGCTGTGTTTTGTTATCGACCACCTACGAAGCGAGTAACAGTTTAATGCAATAAGGGATGCTGTCGGCGCCAACTGAATCTGAATGCAAAATCCACGAGATTTGCTTTTGCTGTTCATTTATGATCCTATTAACTTTGTCTGAAATCTGGTTAAATTTGAGTTACCTGACGGTTTTACTTAGCTAGTATAGAAATTTTTTGGCGTAAAATATTTGTGTGTGTCCAATTTTTATTGTTATTTAGTTATTTTTCTTATGACGCGTTATGCAAAAAATTTAATATATTTTTTGAGGCGCGGTTGAAGGCTACACTGAAGCTATATTTGCTGCTCTTCTCATATAAAAATAATGTTATTTTTATGTGAGAAGAGTAGCAAACGAGCATGCAAACCACCTGATGTTAAGTAGCCGCAGCCCATAGACATCCACGTACGATCACAAATACGACCGAAATCCTATCTGAGCTCGAACGTAGACACGTTGCTACTCCTGAGGACTAATATGGTCGCCTCGCTTTATAGTGTAACCGGTAACCGCACTTCTCCAACTCAAACACAAGTAATGTTTTACGGCGGATTATAAGAGCGGGGATGGTACCACCCCGGTCGCACTATAGTTCTCCCACCTTCAAGTAACATTAATGCGAGTAAAGTTGTAAATATGTATTACAAAAACGATTTCTCAACTTGCC
>DWON01008074.1:0-12400 GCA_018251015.1 Phocides pigmalion okeechobee
GGGGGGGGGGGGGGGGGGGGGGGGGGGGCGGGCGCGGCGGGCGCGGCGGGCGCCCCCGCCCCCGGCCCGCCCCCCCCCCCCCCCCCCCCCCCCCCCCCCCCCCCCCCCCGCCCCCGCCGCATCCGCCGCCCCACGACCACCAACTCTCATGTAAGCATGCACGCTAACTATCATTTGATCACTGATTTTGTCTTCCTCTGCATTTCATCGTCACCTCTGTTATCCTCGCATTGAGTCGCAAGAGAAAGCGGTCCTATTTAGCATCCTATAACTTACAATAGTTTCGCACCCGATGGGATCGATCGTATCTTGTAAATATTTTGTAAAATTTGTTCGTCACCGCTTCCGACACAAGTGAGAGGTGAGGGTGAGCAGTGGACGTCGAGGAGTGAGTATGACGTCCAGTAAAATCTTCTAACGCTGTGCATGGTATTTCTATTTATGCCGAACCTATCGTCGCTTACACCCTTTAACTCCAATCCGTGTCGTCGGATACTAACCAGTTTGGATCAGTCTGCTCCGCGTTTCTAAATTTGGCTAGGGACGGGGCGCCTCTCCGTGGGCGCCGGCGGCAGAGAGCAGCGTATAGGGTGTGTAGGGTGAGGGTGTAACGTACAGTATGATGTGTCAGGCGGTGGGGTAGGCGGCGGCGGCGCGGGCGTCGCGGCGGGCGGCGGCACCTCGGAATACGTGCGCAACGAGCTGCGCGCCGTGGTGGGCGCGCGCTCCGCCCGCCCCGACCTGCACGCCCTGCACGCGCCCGAACTGGACCCGCTGCTCACGTTCGACATGCCCGCGCACGGTTAGTACGCCGCCCCTAGCGCCCCTCTCGACCCGTCTTCCCTACTAACTCCCGTCGGATCCTATAATTCTCCGTTTTGATCCGAAATGTTAACTGAGAAGGCACACAATGTTAGCGTTGGTACCTTGCATTGCGATCTTTTTAGAATTACCGCGATTCGCCGCTTTTTTCTATGTAATAATGTTTAACGTTTCGAAATATCTTTCTTTATATTGATGTGATTTTTATTTGTTTACATTTATTGGTAGAATAATAATAATTATGTTTAAATATATGTTATAATTGAGATACTCAAGATTTTTATCGAGTTTTACTTTGGGTAAAATTGATAAAAGAGTTTCAACTAATTAGCAATTTGATAGTGATAATGTCTGTTGTAAAACGAAAATCTCGATATTGTGAGGCATTTTAAGAATAGTAAGAGTAAATAAAAATATATACCTAACAATGTACATGTGTTTTATAGTATCTGTAATACTAGTAATAGTATTACCATTTTATGAAATTGTCAGTTTTCTTTGCGGTTATTAATCAGTGCCTCTTAAACAAACGCATACTATTTTTGTGTTTGAAATAACTCCCTTCACTTATTGCACTGAGCTGCTCAACCTCGCCACTCTGTCTGATGAAGTAGTCAGGCAAATAGAAATAGATTATTCGAAAAAATATTCAATTTAATAGTTTTAAATTGTTCGTGAAACATTAAGTGATATTCTGTCGCCAATTTTATAAATCTAAACATCATAAAAAGCATAGACAAATACCTAAGTTAAATTCAAAGTCACGTTGAACAGCGGTCTAATTTCCACTGCGTTTGTTTAATTAGACTACAAATCTAATTTGACATACCAAATAATTTACAATGATCGAATAAAATACATTAATTTAACAATCAAAGCTGCTGATATATCCGTCATACCAACTTTACATCGAGTTTTTTATCGTGCATAAAGTAAATGGTGATGTAAATAGCTGTTAATAACGACGTGTAGTCTTAAAATAGGTAAATATGGAAATACGAAAGGGAAATAGGTAAATATGGAAATAGAAGTGTGTGCGAGTGGAGCAGGCGAGTTGGTGCAAGTACAGGGTGCAATGTTGGTGTGCGTACGTAGGTGGCGCCGCGCCGGGGGCCCGCGCGCCAGCCGCCGCGCCCGCCTGGGACGCGCCGCGCTCCGCCTCGGTAAGCTGGCCGCCACGTGCGCGATCGAACCATCCGCTCGCTCCTCCACTTCTGTATCGGTTTTCATTACTTTTCGTAGAACTGCATATCTATGATTATTATTACGTATCGAGTCTGCTCCGCTGCGTGTACTTTCGAGTCGATCATTCTCACACTTAGCCGCTGTTTCGAAGAAATGTGCCAACGTGCGCCCTTCCCGCCCGATCGACCCCGCGCGTCGGCTTGGTTTGGTACATTTCTGTTTCTATCGACGAAGCTTTTGTGATGTGATGTCTAATAATGATTTCTTATTCTAGTGAAAACTATTTGCGTTCTGTGCATTCTCAGACATTTCTTTAGATTTATAAACCCATTACAATGTGGATGTAATCATTCGCTTTTAAGTTTTCGTATCAACTTAAAGTGTATCTGAGCTTTATTTACAAAAACAAATGGGATAATTCGCATGCGCTATTTGATCGTTTGTGGTGAAGGTTGAAATTTTAGTAGTCTCACAGAAGAGTTTACCATTTTGCAATATTGCTTACTTTTTGCTTTTAAAATACAGCATACGAATTATTTCGTTTATGAGTGCCGTATCTTACAATGATTGCATGATGTTTATTATCGGTCATCAAATCGGTTCTGAAATTAATAGAGCTAGTAAGTAAATAGGGAAGCGGCCCAAATGCACAGCTTGGTAACAAAAGATAGAATCTGATTAATATTGATGAAATAAATTCATGTACGAATTAATAAATTAACCAAGCTGTTATTTTGATCGCATCTTATTTATATGAACCATGTGTGATTTTGTACTTTTATTTGGATTGAATTTTATATTTAGAATATTTTAACAACACAATTTTACAAAAAAAAAAAACTGATATAAGGATATATGAATGGACCATACGTTTAAACATTTTAGTTAGGTATTAGTATTAAACTTCTCAATAATTATATTTCCTGTGTTCATTGTATTAAAATCTTTAGGTAGAGATGTAACGATACATAATGGACCAATACCATGGACATGATTCAATTTATTACCTTTTTAACAAACTTCCGTAAGGAGGAGAAAGGTTATACATTTTCTTTGTATTTTATTTTAACAATGTATTTGTTTCAACACTAACCCGCGCGTCCGCAAGTACGATGCATATACTATTTATATGGAATTTTAATTCCTTTTAACGTAGATAAAAACAATGAAATGTAAATTAGTGTTAGATTGAAATCCCAGACTGATTCATTAGACTAAAAAAATAATACAGTTGCATTTTAAACCATATTAGAGTTAATTAATTTATATGAAATAGAGATTTAAATTAATTTGTAACCATATGAAGGATCTATGACATTGGTACTGATTTAGATAAAATTACTGAAAATTGGTGAAATTCTGAGTACCTATTGTCAAAAATGATGTATCATAGCAAACTGTTCTTGTAAACTAGAATTCACTGAACAATATGATACAAAGTCGTAAGAAATTTATACTAAATTCGTGAAGTGATAAAATACTTAGTTTATATGTTAGAGATTTCGCTTGTAGTGCTGAATTTCGAGTCCTAGATTCGATTTTACTTTTTCATATCAAAGTCACACGACATAGGTCACGTTTCGTCTGTCGTTCTATCTATTCTCGGCTTCTGCACATCGATCATTTTGGAGACGTAGGTGGAGCGCGTCATGGTATTAACGGCTAACCTTGTAACAGAATACTACGGAGGCGGGCTCGGCGGCGGCGGCGTCGGCGGCGTCGGGGGCGTCGGCGGCGTCGGCGGCGGGCGCGGGCGCGGCGGCGGGCGGCGCGGGGGGCGGCGCGGCGGGCGGCGCGGGCGGCGCGGCGGGCGGCAAGGCGTCGCTGCTGCAGAAGCTGCTGTCGCAGTGACCCCCTGAGTTGCATTTATTAATCGCGCGGCGGCGCCCCGGCCCGCGGGACTCGTGTGCTACGCGTATTTATGAAACGTCTCCATGTGAATAGATATAGGCTAGTAGTGCTAGTGGTACTTTCGAGATGAGAAGTCTTCGATCGAACGCATGCTTCGGTTTCGAGTTCTTGGAGAACTGCTTTTAAGTTTTTTTTTAGATATTCGTATCTATGTATAGTTTTTTTACGATGAAGTGGGTTCGCTGGAAAATATGACGGTAGTTTCCTGTGAGGAATAAAAAATTCGCAATATGATTGACTCGTACGCATAGTTTACATTCAGGATGTACAATAGAAACATACCGCGTGCAATATTGTATAGAAATAATAAACACATATTTTTGGCGTTGTGAACGTTATGTATTATATTATGAAAGTCAGATGTTACCTGTTATGACAAAGTAAGTTGTATTGTAGTATTTGGTGGAATGAGATAATAGTTCTCGCTCCGAGAGTGAAAATGTGATTAACTATAAATAGTCCGGTTACTGATTGCGTTAATTGATTATATTTAGAGTCGTTTGCGATTGGTAGGTCGTACGAAAAATATAAACTTTGTGATAGCTTACAGAAAAATATTCTTAAAATTGTTTTCTTATTCGTTAAGTATTTTACTCTCGGAGTATAGAATTCGAAAAACATAATTTGTAAATAGTTTTGTTAAATTATAGCTGTTGCTTTAGTGTAAATATTTGTTAAATTTCGATGTGTTTCTTCATGTGGTATAACTTTTTATATTAAAAACATTCATTGATTTAATCAAACTTTTCAGATTTTTCTTACTGAATTATACTATGTTATTATTTTTTGAAAGATCGCTACTGAAGTTTATATTTTGGTTCATAGTTAATAATATGTTTAGATATCGGATGAGGCATGTATAAAATGAAACTTGACTGCCTTCATTTATTGTCCAAGAGTGATGGATGTAATTAGATCATAAACAATTTAATAATTATCTACATACTATGCACAATTATAATATTAGCAAGCGAGTGAACCTTATGCTCCTAGCAACAAAAATTAAATTGTTTTATTAAATATGCCTAATCGATTACTATTGTGTTGCTAAGCAACCTCAAATTTGAACATCTACTTTGTTCTGTTTGTTTTATGTCCATTTACATGTAACATCGATTTGTTTATATGCCAATTGATAAAATCATAATCATAGTTGAATCATAATACTAACTTTGGGCGGATAAGCCAATGAAGAAAGTGATACACTCACTGAAGATGCAAGCGTGGCTTTTGCAATGGGAAAATATGGACACCATAGCAGTCGCGTCCGCGCACGTGGCTGCTCGGCGCCGGCGGCCCCGCGGCCCCCGCCGTCGTGCCTCGACGATATCTATACATGTAAACATGACCTGAATAATTGTTTGTTTAATGGCTCGATTTTTTAATTTGTAATTGAAAAGTTTGGTGACATTCACTATGTATACGTTAAATTAGTTTATAGCGCATCATGTTTATTTTTTTTCTTTTAAATATTCGTTATGTTAATGATAGTGTCTCTGTTAGCGCTGTAACCCCCTATGATTATTGCTGGACGCACGTGTGGCGGCAACGGGCGGACTGTAGGAGCGCGCGCCCACGTGTCGTAGTGATTGTTGATATTATAAGAATCTTGAGTAGTTTGGAAACGATATATGAATGCTCAATATAAAACCGGACTCTTAAATGTAAAAAAAACATCGTTGGAGTCTACTAGCTCGTGATGCTATTTTCTAGATTATAATCGAGTAAAATTAATCAATCTTTAAATACTTTCATGAGTGAATGGGATAATATTTGACGTTATCGATTTTTACATGTCTTAAACGTGGGAAAGGTATATGAAACAGGATTGCTATTTTTATAAGAGATTAAAATTAATAATTATCTTAAACTACGTAATCATATTAGTAGGCATTAAATTGACAAAAGCTCAGTTTAATCGCTGAGGTTTATATGTATTGGATAGCAAACGATTGACATAAGTGAGCTACGTACGATTGTCATTGTATTGTGTGTAGAAATATTGACATCGTAAAATTAAATAAACTACTGCGTATTGAAAACATAAACACTTAATACGCAGTAGTCTGTGTTGTAGTTAAATGCACTGTAGCGTTTATAAATATCTTAATAAAACTATAATTATAGATAATTTCATTGTCTCAACTATGTAGGAAAATATTGGCGATTTGTTTGGACAATCGTACACAGCGTAACTTGCATTAAATTAATTCGATGTAAAAACGGTGTTGAATGTTCGATACTCTAAGTGGTCTCGACGGCAGTAAGTATATTCAGTGTTGCAAATATGTACAATTTCATTATAAACATCACTTCTAAAATTTAGCACCAAATTTTTTATCTATATATTAATTACTTCATTTCTGACGGTGATAAATATTGGCGCTGTTAATTTCCTGCTTAGAGAAATTTGAGGAGAAGTAAAATTTTGTCTATCATTGTCCGAAATGTTTATTTTGAAATTTAAAACTTAAGACTTTTAGAATCGCACAATACTACTTATAAGTAATCGTAATTTAAACGTAATGTAATGTAGACCTTTGCGCGAAACGTGTTGTGTGACTAATATTTGTGAGAATGTCCGTCTCCCCTTTCAATCAAAATACATATTTAAATCCTGTTGCGTTCGGGACCACAAATCGAGACTTAATATTAATAACAATACACACTTTACAACAATACTTATCTCAGTGATAATAAAGTAATATTAAGAGTTACAAAAATATTCCCATTCACTATTTACTAATCTAGCTCGGGTTGGCCGGAGGGCAAATTTTCCTAAAATTTTAACAATCCGTATGTATATCTTATTTATATATTTTCAGTCCATATCCTTATAAGTAACATTGTATTTTACGTACTGTTTTTTTATTTTCATATACAGTAGCTACCTCTGTCTGGTTTAATTGAGTTTGCCAGATTTATTCATTTTCAAGTATAAACAAATGGCAATTACTTAAGTGGTTATAAGGTACTTAACAAAATACGGGGGGTTCGTTTTAATATGGCTTTTCAGGATGCTGACAGATACTCTTTATAGTGGCTTAAAATATCTTCTCACGAATACCAACCATAGTATATTTAGCAAGTAAATATGCGCTAAAATAAATTGTGATGTATGTAATAATTACCTACCTAACGATAAACGTACAAATAATATGTAGGCGATATCCATAAAACCAAATTAAAAAGTAAATCGACTAAGAAAATATATATAAATATTTTTATACCCTAACGATTTAAATATAATATGTTTCGACTATTAAACATTTTCATTGGAAATATGAATCGGAGATCGAAAGTTTTACTACTCCATTAACGTTAATAATAGTGAGATAAAGCTTTACAGTATCCGAGAAACAGCAATATTATACTTCATTCCACTTAGCTCGTTATGAGGAAACATGCTCGATGTGTTGTCCGATAAGATATACCAAATCTGTAAGTACAAGTGATGGCCTTGTTAGGTACGTGACGCCGTAAAAGCTCATAGTTGAACGTTAGTCAAGTATAACTACATAACTTATTGATATCGAGATGCAAAGCTTATTTACGGATCGCTAGTTGAAACTGCATTAAATGCCGTCACTTAGTTTTTGAAGTCTCAGTGAGAATTTAATGTACCCAAAGAATGCTATATTTTTTACAGGTTTACGGTAACATAGTTATGTAACAAAGATTCGTATTGAGAACACGTCCACTGAATGGGTTTAAAATGGTTTTCCGTAAATTGTATATAGAACAATAGCATCGTCGATGCATGGGTGCCTGAAATTATAAAGTAAAACATATTTTTAAATTCCACCTTAAGAAGAAACGTTAATATTATACGATATTGAAATAGGAATTAGTGTTACATTAATGAATAGTTATTAAAAGGTTTTCAAACCCAGAAATTCCGTTAAAGACAATGCGAAAGTGAACTCGTACGCCAAGCTCACGGTATATAAGTATTAAAAATATTACATCGAAATCAATAGAGAAGTAGATATATTTATGAATATATCAAGGTGAAAATATTTTTAAGAGAAGTATACAAGCATTTGTATAAAGAGCAAAAATTTTGTATAACTAATTTCATACTTAAATTATGATAATATTTGGCGCCAGAAATATCTGATAAATAGGCAAATATCCGCACCAAAAGATTTCGAATGTTCGTCTTCCATAAATTTGTATAAAACTACAAACAGGATTTCTGAGTGCATTACAAATATATTCTCGAGATGATTAATGTTAAGTATAAAACGAGAACACTGTTACATATTTGCTACAAATACTGTCACGGAGACTAAACATTGGACTACAAAAGTCATCAACGAAGAGATATTCCTATAAGGCAGAATAATATTTTGGTAAATAAACATTAGAATATTAAACGGGCTTTATAAAAATACTTTACGCAAATCGTCTATTAAATTTATTATTATTATATATAATAATGTGGTCCTATTTATTAAGTATTCATCTTGATGTAATGTAATGGTTAACTCCATTGTAAAAATCAATGTAGTTTATAACTATTCGTAAAATTGGCCCATAATATGTATGTTACTTGTTGTAAAAGAAACGCTAAGCGCGTGCTAATTTTGTCAGTCTTCATATAATTTCAGGACCTGATGGTGTAAACATGACGGGTGTACAAATCTTGTATGATTTGTTTACAAATTGTACCAAGCGCACGTCGTGCTATATGGGTTCCAAGTGGCTATTTTGTCGAGCAGTTTTATTTCACCATACTTGTCTAAGATTTCGGCCGCTATTTCGGTGTATACTGTTGCGAAGTAATAGTTATTAAATACTATTAGACGTTATGTCAAGTGGAATATTGATAAGGGCATGATAGATTTTACAATATTATATTAATCTTGAAAAGAAAAATTTGGTCTACGTATATAGAAATGTTATATATTATTACTATTATGTATGTAATCGGGAATTCTATGTAAGACAATTGGAATATACAATTTTTAGTTAAGATTATTTTAATCCCTTAACACAGAGTACATAAACATAGGAGAATATTTATTAATAGGGTCCAAATTTTCCATCCAGTGTTAAAATAAATCGGGCTGTAAGAATTTATAATTGGACTGTTTTAAACAAATGTGATAATTCATTATTTTTATGTGACCTAACTACTCTGTGGTGAGGGAATCATTGTAAGCAATCACTTGGCGTTAATCTACGACGGAAACATTGATGGGTACGGGAATCTTTGTTTCACGGGGAAAACATAATTAGTACACTTGATCTAATTCTGTCGTTAATTTTCAAGTAGGCATATTTTTTGCTATCTTTTTTGTATTGTGTAATAATTCCTCTGTACAAGATTAAGTGTGATATATGTATTTATAATTAGATGACAGTCGCTAACACAAGGAGGTAAGCACAGTCCCGTACGTTATTGATTTTATTTTTTGTATAAAATCGTACCTCTTGTCTTGGCCTGTCGTCTGTAAACAGGGGTATATTTTGTATTGTGAATATTTATTTAGGTGTAATATTCTGTTATCGATAAACTCGTATTAAAGCTAATTATGTTTTCTAGGACACTGCAAAGTGATTTTAGTTGCTGGCCAATCACAAAAAGGACTATGGCTCGTACATGCTTTATTAATCTAATATCTTAAGAAGTGCAAGATGATTAGTTGTGTCAAACACAGCATTACGGGTGGGTTATCTTCGTCAGCTTTAACGACTAATTAAGTATGTCCAAGTCTTGAGCAGACTAAAACTTAATTGATTAATGTTGCATATATGTATTAAACTAGTCTCAGCTTGTGCCGTAATCCTTTTTGGGGTTGGTCATTAAGTCTGTGTTATTTAGTTCTTGAAGCGTTAGATAAGGCCTCTTTTTGTTTTGCTGTGCATTTCTTCGCATTGTATGTATGTATGTTTATATATTGTAAATAGCTAAAATACATATATTTTTACGACTAGAATACACAACCAAAGTTGTTATAAAGTGATGGTTGATTAAATAATAAATTTGATATAGGTCGTTATGTTTATATTTTGTGTAAACATACAGTCGTAAATTCTGCTGTATGATTACAATCAAATCTTGTCGAAGCCTTTTACACAACCGCCCTGATATTAGTAAACGAATTTATTATTTTTTGATTAAAAAATCGAATATATAATACAACAAAATTAATCCATTACAAGGTTAAGTTATTACAAAGAAATAATTGTAGTTGAAGTGTGGCTTGCTCTGTTTTTGTTCCTAATAGTTCGTTTTGGATTATTTTTCACACAATTGTCAATTAACCGAAGCCGGCACTATTATAATATTCGAGGTGTTTTTAAATTGTAATATTTTATTCACTGATACAAACAGGCGTTTTGAGTACATTACTTTAAGTTGTATTTTTTGTACATTTTAGATTCGAAAATATAATAATATCTAAATGATAAGTAGTTTTATTTTACTCTTCTCTGACGTATATTAAATTAAATTAAATATACAAAAAAGAAGGTTTTATGCCTTTTACTTAGACGGAAATAAAATAAATGAAACTCATAGACTTCTTTGATCGTAAATCATAATTTTTTGTTGGCATTCGTTATTTCATATGTAACATGCACTATAACGTGGAAAAAATTCAATCCACTGCATTGTGGACAACAAGTTGTTGAGGCGTTGTTTACTTAGCGTTTATTAAAAAGATTAAAAAAATGTAAGTAGCCAAATACAGTATTTCCTCATTTATGAACATTCAAAATTCGATCAAGCGTTGGTCAAAAATATAAGGTGACTGTTAATTTGAGAATAGCGGGTTACTCCCGCTTGGAAACACCCTGTCGTCAACATTGTTGATGACTGAAATTAAAAGTTGCAGTTGTTCAGTGTTGACGAACGTTACTATTTATTTTCCCTTCGTAAATGTATAGTACAAGGGTCAGTATTACGGGAGGCGGCCCTAAACTAGAGCTTATTTGATTAGGCTGAAGATATGCCGACAAATTAGTGAAATATTGTGTTTTTTAGCATCTGCGTATACACAGACGTAATGTTCGCCCCCAGTCTTGTAGCGCCGACGTAAAAACAATACTTTTGTTCTCTCGTAATCCATATAAATTTGTCCGTACTACATAGGTGTGAAGGAGCCGCAAGCGCGTCGCTCCCAGAATTACGCAGCAGTGTACCCGCAGGGAAAGCGTTAATCTATTGAAATATTCATGGCTAACACCGTTGACTAAAGCTACGACTACTCTCTGATAAAACTAGCTTTCTCAGTGTAGAAACTTTGGATTGACGATGATGATGATGCAATATGTGATAAAACTATAACATTACAAGAGAAAAGTGGCAAAGTTACGGAACTAACGTGCTTTTTTAAATCTGAATCAAATATCTTAAAATTTAAGATTTTTCACTTACAGATAAGATTAAAATCACTTGGGTTATCTTTCTAGACTACGGTAAGTATGCCTCTTAGATTTTTTGCCATAAAAATGTGTATATTGACTGTATTAGTAGGTATTGTTCAGACTGCCGTTTCTGTTAATTAGTGGAAATACGTAGCGTACTCTAAAAGTAGCAGTAGCGCAATGTTATCAGTCGAGAACGCCTGGTATTTGTCGATCGCAATAATAACTCTTGGTGGAATATGGGCCTTCAGTGTCAAAAATATGTCGATTTGCTGTGCAAGAACACTGTTGTGGTGGAATTTCAAAAAACTTAAAGATATATTTACATTGGTAAGTAATTAAACAATTTAGTATCCAAGTTACGATAAAGTAAAATGAGAAAATATTCATGATTAAGAACCACGTAACAACTTAGACCACTAAATATGACGTACCTTTTAATGTAGTAGCAAAAACTAGAATTATATTAAAAACGAGGTATAACTAAGTGAAAAATATATTTGTTTATTTTTTGGTTTTCACATCACAAAATGTAATTAAATTGTTATCAATAGTTAGGTGGACTATTGTTTGATATCGTAAAATAATACTCGAAGAAGCCAGGCGGCACTGTCTATTTATTTTTTTATTTATTTATTAAGGTTTGCCAATGGTTACTATACTATAATTATAATTAAGTTGTCTGTCGAGATCCAGTACCTAATAACATTCAAACTGATTCAGAAAGATAATGTGTAATTCGGTTGATCGCTAGCAAATACTTTATACGTTGTCCAAATCACGTATTTTAATAGAAATCCTATAACATTCGAGATTTATAATAACAAATAAATAATCTGCCCGTTACAAACCTACTTAAAGTAGACATGAATATCCGCCTTGGGTTTTCCCGATAACGGTTTGAAGTCTCTTACTTACCATATATAGAAAATATTGAGATTATATGTTTCATTTTTAACAGATTTATAATCCTTTTATTGGAGCAGAAACAACTACTTTAGTTCGTTATAGGTGGGAAAAATATAGTGCGACCGGGGAGGTACCATCGCCGCCCTCATAATCCGCCGTAAAGCATTACTTGTGTTTCGGTTGGAGAGGTGCGGTT
>DWON01008075.1:0-12399 GCA_018251015.1 Phocides pigmalion okeechobee
GAAGTTACGGAATATCTTTTCGTCCAAAATACCGCAGTGCCTAAAGTCGAAAGTCTTCGACCAGTGTGTGTTACCAGCGATGACATATGGATCCGAGACGTGGTCTCTTACTGCGGGCTTAATGGAATGACTCAGAGTCGCTAAACGCGCTATGGAGAGGGCTATGCTTGGTGTTTCTCTATGAGATCGAATCAGACATGAGGAAGCCCGAAGGGTTAGCAAGTTGAAGTGGCAATGGGCGGGCCATATAGCTCGTAGAACCGATGGCCGATGGGGCAAGGTTCTGGAATGGAGACCACATACTGGAAAGCGCAGTGAAGGACGACCCCCCACTAGATGGAAGGACCACCTCATAGGGGTCGTAGGAGTTCGTTGAACGCGGGCCGCACAGAACAAGTCACGCTAGAGATCTATGAGGGAGGCCTATGTCTAGGCCTGAGATGATGATGATGAAATGATATTGGAAACATTCATTATACAGTTAGATATATGGCGTTAGCATTTTACTTCTTATTTACGCTAGAGTTTATTTTTACATTATCTAGGTACTTGTTAGTAAGACAAGTAGAGACATATTGGAATCGTCGTTCCTACGAGTACAATTCCCTGGTTCAAATCGTAGGATCCCTGTAGTTCCTTCATTTATCGTACCATGTATTAATAGCTGCTTACTATTTTATGTCCTACACACAAAATGATATAACTATATATAACTCTTAAGCCCATGTCTGTGGTATAATAGCTCTTAAACAGAAGGACTGATTTGATTTTAGTTTATTTAAGTGTAGGTATAGTTGCGTGATTATGAACTGTTTCCCACGGATCTCATTCACGTACATATTTTTTTACATTTTTATTGAAGCGATTGCAAAAATATTACCATAACTTTACACATAAATGTAAGAATTTGACGACCTGTACGACGCAGCGGTCACCATACCGGGCCTCCACTCAACAGGTTCCAGGTTCAGTTCTAGCGAAACAAAGATCTTTATGATGAATTTAGTTTTCTGATTTGGGTCTATGTATTTGTGTCTTGAACGTGTATTTGTACATCTCCATAGCATCCATGACATAATCCTAATGTAGAAAATTTCTAGTGTGATATTTTACGTGTAGAAAGCGACCATAGAAATAAGTTTAGCGTTAGTGCAACGGTCGACGATGACCAGGTACACATTTTGTTTTGAATAATCAATCCGCAAATTGGGTGAGCCATTCGTTACTGTACCAACATTTACAATTACGTTCATAACTCTAAGTGCATCATTACTGTATTTTGAAATCATAGCTACAATCGCATAATCCCTTTGATGATGTTGCGGTGGCACCTTATGCCGGCAGCTAAAAGGAATTAAGTCAAATTGCCTTTTGTTAGGCTCCATCATACGGATTTACTAACAATCAAATTAATTTGTGTACAAAGCTTTGAACGACCTGATTTGTATTAATCCCTCAATAGTATTACGATGGCACGAATAATACATACTGAATTGATTCCATATTTTTTGTTGATAAAATAGCAAACGAGCGTGCTGGCTATTTGATATTAAATGGAATCGGCAACCCGTGAACATCCAATAGCAACAGGAGTAAAATCATGCCTGATGTCGTGCACAGATGCGTTGCTACACCTGAAAACTGAGTGGGTCACTTCGCTTGTAAGTGTAGCCGACAACGGCACCTCTGCAACCAAAACACAAGAACTGCTTTACGGGAGATTATGAGGTCGGCGGCGGTAGTACCCGGACTGTAGTTCACCTTGAAAAAATATTATATATTCGTAATATGGGAATATTATAACTGTGATATAATATAGTTCATTAAGTATACGTAAATACCTTACAATTAAATAAAATATTTGAATTTGAATTTGAATATATAACCAAAATGGCATAACAGTAGTGAGATTTCTTGCTAGACCAAATGATCCTTTCAATTTTGCCCTTTTTGCGATTTCCGCCGTGAATAAAAGTAGAAACAAAACTATGTTTAAACACATTTGACCCTTTTTTGACAACGACCCTTTGTATAAGCGGCTTGTATTCTAACAATTACACAAAAGATTTCTATCACTAACACGCCTCTTATGAAATACACTCTACTATGTACCATACGTAAATTTGTTATTAAACCATAATTTTGATTGAAGGATTGGAAAATGGTAACAATATGTCTTTCTCTGTAAACAACAGTTCGTGCAGGAAGTTCCCCGGTCAAACTAAATTTCTACCATCTGATAAATCGTTTGATTATCTATCGCCTATAAAATAAATAGCTAATACATAATATATTTTAATGTATTTAATACAAATTCGTAGTGTATATTGATGGGATAGTCGTAGGCTTATAGGGCTTAATCTAATAAAACGATAAATTCTAGCAACAGTTCAACCATTTTTTTATGTTCATAACGTAAAGGCGTCATATACAATTTAATGCAACGTCACAAAGTCTATAACCAGTGGATGATTAAGACGGTTCCAACAATATCTTGTTAGTGACATTGTAATAACTAGTTTTGAAGTTATGAAGGGGCAGGTAAATACCGATCCGATCCAAAATATAACGTTCAACTCTCAGTTTTGCTTCGCCACAGTCGGTTAAAAATTAGTAATGTGAACTACGTTTCCTATGTCATTTAAGTCACACGTAGTTGATATTAACTTACGAGTAAGTCATCTCGTACAACTTTCTTCGACGATCTATGACAAAAGAAGCCCCTTTAAGCTTCAATCTAACCGCAACGTCTAACGATTTTCAATTTCCTTTTATATTTCTGATGTAATATTAAAATTTAAGACTGTCTTTTCAATGTGGAGCTTACAAGATGAATAGAGAAGATTGTAACGAAGTTTGATTTTTCGAATTAAAACCATGTTTTAATATTTCTATCCGGCACTAACAGCCATGTCAAATATTGTGAATGTCTAAATTTGCGGCCGGTCAATCATCAAATAAATCGTTAATCATCGAGTAGATTAAAAATATATTCATTTAGCAAACCATTTCTCAAATTTGTCTGAGGGCAATGTCACCCTTTGTGAGGGCAATGTGGCAGTGCACCCATTGGCATGGTCGTCATATAAATTGGAGAAATGTGTTTTTAAGTTAATACTTATGATTTAAAAGGACATTTTTTACTTTTGCAAAAATAATAAACAAGTAACTCAGCAGAATAGAAAAAAGAAAATAGAAAGTAGAAGGTCGTCGAAGTGAATTACAATTTCATTTTAAACCACATTACACTTACCGTACGAAAACCACCTAAAACTTAAGTCCACACCCGCAACTTTTAAACATAAGAGTTTGTTTATCGTTAGATTGAAATGAAAAGAAATATTAAGTGAAGGTTACTCCAATACATGAGTGAGCCGCGGTGAAATCTATGAATAATAAGAATCCCACTTGAAGTCGATAGATGCGTTGCTACTCCTAAAGACTAAGATGGTCGACTCATTTCTAAGGGACCCGGTAACTGCATTGTTCTACCAAAACACAAGTAGACTTTATTGTAAAAATGCGTGTAGCGTTGGTATTTCCCCGGTTGAATCGTATTGGTTCTTTTACCTTGCAAGATTGATCGATTACAGAATTAAGACAACCTTAAAAATAATTTAATAAGGAAAGGACTTCCATCTACAAATGAACCTACACCTGCAAATTAAATTGATAATAATTTTCACATTATGAAAACCGAAAAGTACAATAAAATAACACGACATTTCTTTCAACCAAAAATATTATTGGCATTTACCATGAACACATTAAAATAAACGTAATCCGTTTGGTAACTTAGACGTTTTAATCCCCTTAGGCAAACTTACACGACTTAGGTACACAACTTAGTTCTCGACAGCAGCAATACATCCGTAATCTACTTCAGGAAAGACTTTAAGGATCACGCTATCTCAAGCAGGTTAATTTTAAGCTTACAACAAAATTCGGTATTTCAAATCATGCGAGAAGAGGTGATGCTTTATTAAATTGTTATTGAAGAAGAAGAGACTTTATTAAAATTGAAGCATGTCTTTTATAACAAAATTGCTTGAATGAAGTCTTTTAAGATTAGTATACAATATATTAAATTAAATTCTTTCGCATTGTAACGGGTGTAAAGAGGAAAGGCCCCAGATTCTCTGCATTACAAAAAATAATTGTCATTCCTACTTTCAATTATATTTACTTCTAATCTGTAGGTAACAGCTTGCCTTCGTAGATTTATTATCTAGAGATCGGTTATTATATGATGCTCTTTGGGCATGAATTTACCTAATAACATTTTTATCATCTGTCGCCATATAATACTCCCTTTTAGGTAAGCAATTATTCAGTTAAATATTTTGCTGCCGAAGTATTAAATATCATTTTTATGGAAAGCATACATTTGAACTTTAAATGAAAAAGGTCTATTTATTTCTTTAAAAAATCCTTAATTGTTCTGCAATCATGACCTTTGTTCTGTGATTATCCTGTTTCTAGTTATTCCAATCCAGAAAAAACGCCATATTCGCCATATTCGCCATATTCGCCATATTCGCCTTCGCAAAAATTGCACTTACTTCCCTCGTTCGTACTAATCGTACTAAATGACTCTCTTAGAGAGTCAGTTTTCATGGCTCTCATTTTATAATGAAGCCAACCTATTAAGAGTATATTTACAAAGCGAAGGACGATGTTAACTGAAACCTCATAATGCAGACAAGGAACTTAAGTATAGTTAATCATCCTGTGTTCCTAACTATTCTTTGTAGCGAGTAGAGAGTTAGCGATGAAACTTTTGACTAAAGAATTCTTATTACTCGCATCATTTATATTTTACAACGGCTTACGTTGCACCAGCTGGATATTTAGCTATCGCTGTCCGTAACTGCGTCAGCAATTAGATGAGCAGAAAATTCATTTTATTTCGAAACAAAACTATGACTAAATTTATCAATGTAGGAGACAATACATCAAGTTTTAATCAAATCTCTTATGCCGTGTCGGAGTTAATAGATAAAAACATCGAAACAACTAAACGACCGCATTTTTAAATACAGCACAATTATCACCGAACACTTTTTAAGAACTATTGGAACTAAAAACTTTTATAGAAACTGCTTTAGTCTTTATTTAAGTTTGGTTTCAAACGAAAATCATTGCGGTGAAAGGCTAGCATATTAAAAGAAAAATGATTTCCACTAAGTTTATTCTTTAAGAATTAGCTCAGTAACACAGGACACTACGTTTAGCTTAAAGGTCAAGTCGTATTTATTCCCAGGAGTGGTTAACACATCTGTGATTAACTTTAGGTACAAGTCGTATTCTGGAGAGTACATGAAGTTGTGCAGCTGTATTGTGCATGAGCCGCAGTAACTGGTTAAAATATAGTGGGCTGAAACTCGTTTGGTACCTCTATAACATAAACGTATATAGTTAGGTTAGCTAATATATCTTTAGTTGACTGATAGTCGGTCGTGAAACAAGTGACTTACGATGCAGACGGCTTAGTTGAAGTAGCCTGTTATAACTTACATCTGATATTACATTTGAGCATATTAGAATATCAGAATTTAATCAGACAGGTTTCCGCGTAACGCTAACGACACTTAAGTAACAAGAGGCTTGCGCACTACGATATTAATACATATTTATGGTTTTGAAAGTTGAGGATTTACTCTAGTTCAGATTATACGTTCCGTGTATTTTGATAAAAGGTTTAAATCTCTAACTGTTATGCTCTTACAGATTATAAATTCATAGATTTCCATATTATTTTGATAAGAGGATTAAATCACTATCATGCCTTTATATATTATATATTCCATGTATTTTGATAACTGACTTAAATCTATAACTATCGTGCGCTTTTATATTATTCATTCCGTGTGTTTCGATAAAAGGCTTACATCTCTAACTATCATGCCGTTACATACTACACATTCCGTGTATTTTAATAACAGTCTTAATTCTCTATCATTCCCTTACAGACTATACATTCCGTGTGTTTCGATAAGAGGCTTAAATCTCTAACCATCATGCCCTTACATACTACGCATTCCGTGTGTTTCGATAAGAGGATTAAATCTCTACCTATCATGCTCTAACAGCTTGAAAAAATATTTAATCGATGAGCAGAAGTCATTCGGTTTTAGCTATAGCTTATACCGGTAACTTAAGTGGTTTAGTAGTCAATTTGCTGATTGGCCAACATGATTCCGGTTTCGATCCCCGAACTGACAGGAATCGGCATAGATAATTTATATTTCTGTTTTGTATTTGAATATTAATGACGCAATTATTTCGATAGTAGGGCTATGATTGTAAAAAGTATAAGTGTGGAAATATAGAAAGACGTTGCTAAGCGTAAATTTATTTGTTACCTAATATTACATAAATACATTAGGTGTACAGAGGCTCTTTTGCTGTGTGCTCCCTGCCATCCATGGTCGTTTTAACCCTACTCAAATATGACGAAGGTAATATTTGTAAATATATGTAATATTTAAAGCCGCTGTGATGTGGTGCAAAATTATAGTCAGCCTCTGTAACAAACATAATATTTTAAAAGTTCACATCAGTATCCCAAAGAAATTGTTACAATGTCCATCTAATAAGCCTTTATTATCCTTTCAAACGCTTTACAAGACGGTCTAACTATCCATTATCGATTGCGTCCTATCCTTGATTCTGTGCAATCTGAGCATCCAATCCATATGAACGTATACACAATACCGAAGCAATAAAAAATGGATCTTAAAACAATGAGATAAAATTCAATTTTACATGGTGAAGTTCGTACTACAACCGGTTCGAATTTGATGTACCTTCTCCCTCGGGACCAGCGTTGAATAAATCGATGCCAGCTGATTAATATGCATTCGCATATTACTATTTGAACGTTTACAGTATTCAATGTTTTTGCGTACCTACTATGTTATTATAAATTTGTTTAGTTTAGTTGTTTTATGAATGCGGAAACTTTTAATATAATTGGAACTGGGTCCAATTAACTGCAAATCAGATTTTTCTAACGTAAGTACTATTTGGTATAAAGGTGTGTATTACCGGTAAAGGAAACTATTTTATAAAGTTCTCCACTCTTATAAATTCTCAATAAGTCTCAAATGTGTATGAAAACTGTCCGATGTTTCCAAATCTTTCATATTCACACTCCTTATCTTGAGGTTACATTTAATCTTCATTTTAATAAAATCTATCTACTCTATCAAAAGTTATTACATTACACAACAATCTTATTTGAATAAGATCTATCTACGCTCATAAAAGTTATTACAACATACAAGCATCTTCATTTCAATAAAATCTACTATATGGAAAGTTATCACAATTTAAAATAAACAGCAATGGCGATGTGGTCTCAGGAAACAAGTGTTCAATGTAAGAGAGTACGTAAAGTGAAACCAGAGACGGATGCAGGGTGGTGGCGAGGCGGTGAGATGAGGCGGGTTTTTATATGCGGGCATCGCCGCGGGGTGTAACCAGGCATAAATACAAATTATCTAGTATACGCATTGAAAATTATAGCAGAACTGTAATTACTATCCGTTCAAACGTTCTCATAATTAAATGTTAATTTTAAACGCTCAAAGAGAATAGCACGTAAATATTATAATCAACACACAAATTAATATGTAATTGGACGAAATATATTATGTTACATATCGTGTGAATCATCAAGTTTCCATGCACAATGAATACATAATTACATAAATATAAATCATTTTGTACTGACTAAAAAAAATATGAATAGACTTCATCGGTACTTATTGAAGAAAGTCAACTGCATCGCAATTACCTTATAAAAGAATAGATCCAGATGATAAGACCGCCTTTTGGTCACCACTAGTATATTGGTTTTATTGCATTTTCTGTTGTGTATTCTTTGTGGTGTACAATAAAGCATATTTGATTTGATTTGATTTGGTCCAGTTTAAATTGCCGTTATTTTAGTTAATCTAGGTATTGTAATTTTGACTTGAAGCAAGTAGGTATGCCCGTTTTTAATATAATATACATTTGGAATATTATCAGAGTATGGTTTTATTTAAATTCGCTATCATACATCATTAGACGTTGTGTTTTCATGTGCATGTAGCTTTCAAAGTTGTGTATCTATTTTTTTTTTTTATTTAAACTGATCTGTATAATGGATAAAATTGTTCAATCGCTTGAAAATTATTTCATTAATAAGATGACAAATTTGTATCGTTTTGAAGTACAATAATTAAGAAATTAACAATAATATCAAACTAATCCTAATGTTGTACCTTGAAAAATAGAAGACTACCTAATATCTTAAGAATATACTACGATGTACGCTTAGACTCATTAAATTTGACCAGGGTCACAAGAACACTTCTCATAGGGTCCACTGTCTCCGATGACGTGTTCTTCCGTCTGGTTGGGGCGAAAAGTCCTGTGACACCTGAGTTGAGTTCACCTGTTCTCCCGATAATCGAAGCATACCTACTCCAAAAACTCCGAGGGGAATGGGCGGCCGTCGAAAGTAGGGTTGCAAATTTTTAAAACAGAATATTAAGTTCGAGTTAGGAAAAGGAACAAGGAAATCATTTTAAATAAAGATTTATTAGAGTTTCTTGTAAGACTTATCAGCTCTGAATCATTTTTGATTGACTTAAATATCAGGAAGGCAAAAAAAATGTGTATGAAAGTATTATCAGGACATTATTATTAAGCCTACGATGTCGGTAAAAAAAGTTTTTAAGAACGGGAAAGAGTATAATACTGTTTTGACAATACAATTGGCGATCCTAATTAATGGGGTGAGAATGGGGGGACGAGGGGCGGGAGACACCCCTCAGGTAAGGGTGCGTGTCGTTGTCGGCTTTCGCAAACATGTATTTCGACAACGGTCGTCACAAATTTCCCAACTTTTATATTTTTATCGCGCTCTTTGACGTCGTCTTTTATATAACTTCTTGCCTATAATATAACAACTCAAAGGTCTTGATTCTTTCGTGTTTCGTGGCTCAATTAATTTTGTTAATTAAAACTTGTTTTTAATTTTAACCGACTTTGGCTTCCACAAACGTGCGTGTCGACAACAATCTCACGAACTCCTCAGCATTATCGAGATTTATATCCGTTCTTAGATGTTATTCCTCATATATCAACTTGTCTCCACTATGTCATATAAGTCCAGGTTGTATCGCGATTCTTGGCGCAAATTGTGTTGTTAACGAATACATGTCGTTTTTTTCAATTAACGTCAAAAAAGAGTGGGTTCTCAACTGGGTGGCATTTCTCTTTTATTTATTTATTTTATTAATTTATGTATTATTTCCCTTTATTAACGCTCACGGTATGAATATAAGATTAAAACAAATACCTTTTCTATATAAATTATAATGTGTTGTTTACATTATTATTTACACAGTGTTACTATTTAGCAGCTGGTCATCCTAGAATATATGGAAATTATTGAACTATTAAGTTCCGCTATTAAACAAATTTTATGTAGCATGTTGTCGTCTCTCCATTTATTAAGCCCTCAAAATCAATATACCATTACTGCTTTTGCCTATCTTACAAGTCATAAGATCCAATCTAATTAAATTTTAAATGGTTCAGAAATTGCTTCTGAACTGAGCGAATTGAGCAAGCTCAGTTATTGAATGTTAGCTTTAATAAAAGCTGGAACAGACCACTCAGGTAACAACCGTTTCTATCTGAGTATTTTCGATTCACTTGTTTTTGCGCTTGAAATGATGGGTAAGTAGCTACCTACTCGTAAAATATCTAATATTGGAGAAGTTTTTTACGTGTCCCATCGAAATAGGAGATATAGTAAAACATACTGCACCAGATAGTTGTAATGAGATTGCTGGATCTGCTTATCCGATTAATTTTGGCATACGTCAATGGCATCAAGGATCAACTATTTAATGCAATAGCGTACAAAACTGCGTATGAAGTTTCGTCACCCATCCTACTTACATTCAGGTCCGGCGCTTCCAACCTACAGTAATAAGCTGCCTAATGGTTTAGAATACAACTTTCAACAATAAAGTATCCGGTTTTCGAATCTTTAACATGCTTTACCGACTTTTCAAGGTTAAGTGCGTATAAAATAAATAATTATCACTTTTAAGGGTGAAGATAAATATGATGAAAAAACCTGCCGAAGAGTTCTTCGAGGTGCTTGAAATGCATGAGTCTACCAACCTTTTCTTAATCTGTTAGAGGATACGTTCCTAATTATAGGACAATGTGTAATATGATGTGACATTAAGTAATGCATAATTCCAAGTAATCGCAACCTCTCAGTATGTACAGGAATAATTAAAACGTCTTGCTGAAGTAACGACTTCTAAAGTAGTCCTCTAGCGTTTCGTCTTAGTTGTAGGTCCACTTCTCTACGACACTGTCGATTCACTGAACGGATTAAGTTAAATTGTTTTAAAATTAAATTCCTGAAAATGTTCGTGTGAAACAGATTTTCCTTCATGAAAATGTTCCGGCGAGATTTAGTCGTAGATGTCGTCGAGTGTCGCTTTAAATTGAAGAAAGAGGGGTTTACTCTGAACCCGTAGATGCTGTGAATAAGGTAGCAAAGGGGAAATTGTACTTTCAAGTCAAAGAGAAAAATAATAATAATAAACTGGGAAATATTGTTTAGCTAGCGTTTTATATTTCAGATATTACTAACGGTTATACTGTGCTTGTCATGTCGTATCAAAGAACATATCAGTTAACTTCATACTATGTTTACTTATTAAACAGTACGTATATTTGTACATAACTTTACCTAGTATATATATAGTACCTAAGAAACCTTAATATCCTTGTAACGCCATGACATTATTTCCATTAAGTACCTTATAAAATAACAACAATAATAATAAAAATAATTCAAAATACATTAATTTAATTATAAAATAACACTAAATTATAAATAAATAATATTATATGACTTTATGTCGCTTTACATAATTATCCAATCGTCACTGTTATTTAAATAAATATTATCGACGGTTCGATGACAACTTAATTAAGCATCGCATTTCAAATTGGACGGAGCCTGCGGGCTCGTGCAAATTGAGTTTGCCATACATATGATAAGCTTCAACAAATATTCAACGAAAAATCAAAATTTTAATGTACAACTTTTGTGTGACGGATAAAAAATGACGTTCTCTGAGTTCCAGCTATAGATCGAATTTAAATTCAAATTCAAATATTTTATTTCATGGTAAGGTATTTACATATGTACATTTAATGAACGTCAAGGGTAAAAATCAGTACATCGGCTTTGAGCGTCCTGTTGGCTAAGATTGACCGGGAGAAAAAAGCCGGCGGAAAAAAACTACCAATAAAAACCTAATCTAAACAATCTATGCATAATAATTACCTAAACAATAGTAACAATCTAGGTACAATCCCTTGAGATTATTTAGGTGAGGCTTTTCTTATAATTACTTTTAAGAATTTCATTATTCTAATTAAAATGTAAATAGAGTTTATTACAATAACAGAACTTGTTACTTTTTTAAATAATTTATTTCCCATTTTTTTGTACTGTTATCTTAAAATATGTTTGGATACGTCTAGGATATGTTTAAAATTTTTAACTTATTGACTTGAACTCTCTTTAAAATAGATTACAAAAGAAGATTGACTTGAGACCTACATATTACACAATTTTTAGTTAACGGATCTACACTTAGATTTAGTAGATTTTTATGAGGTACAATAAAAACTGAAACGAAATAAAGCAGAATAAATAGAACAAAGTAAAATAAAATAATACAATGAGTAAATTGGTGAATCTATGAGAAAACAAGAAATAGTAAAAAATTATATATTTACAAATAGGGTGTTTATCTCATTTAACTCTCAATTGCTTGTCGTACACTCTTCTTGTAAATAACAATGGAGCTGCTGAAAAAGTCTATACTTTTTTCCTTATCTATATTTGAGGATCATCTTCTGCTTTAGCTCTAGGACGAATTTAAAAAAATCCTTTCACATTCCTAACGAACGCTGTATAAAATACTTATCTACAAGTTTTCAGGATTCTTTTAAGCAGTTTCGGTTATGCATAGATCTCTGGTTCGGTCAATAACCTTTTTCTTCTGTATACGTCGGAGCGCACCGCATATTTAGGACAACGCGTTGTCGGAAATGTTGTCTTTATTAGTCGTTTTTAGCCAAGTGTAGATATGTTAAAAATGTTTTACCGATCGTAACGGTATGTACCGCCACCCAATTTTGTTATAAAAGTCCGAGCGCCCGCAGGTAGTAATCATTCTCGCTCAAGCCGTCTTATAGTTCGGATCTCTCTACGACAACGTTACGCTGTCCCTGTAGCGCGGGACCAGAATAGCGCTACGGTATCTCCTGCCTGTCGTAAGAGGCGACTAAAAGGAGGAC
>DWON01008076.1:0-12399 GCA_018251015.1 Phocides pigmalion okeechobee
CCGAACTAAGCTAGTCTGGATCGCTAGTGTTATATAAAACCAATCTTGGATTTCGAAATGAGACACGTGGCCGTAACCAGGACAGTGATGAATTAACAATGATAGAATATATAACTTACTTCAAGGGGTGGTGCTAAGACTTCATTGGTGATTTCAATGGTTTTGTAATAGTTGCTCCAACGCTGCTTCCTTTCCTGTTTGCGCTTCAGGCGCTGAAGTTTGGCCGGGTCCTAACAAAAACATCAAAATATTACTATTCTAAAGATATGTACGAGCATTGAAGATACACATCATTTACAGAAATGTCTTAGTCACAGAACTTATTGATTTATATATTATATTTTTTGTATCAAAACCATCATAAAAATAATTAAAACGCGACTATCACAAGGAGATTTATCATAATTATTACTCATCATAATAATCTTGTTTCCACATAACTAGAATTTAGCTCAATTGATTCACCTTGATTCTATTTCAATACAAACATGTAACTAATCTTATCCACACCAATGTGGGGCCAATTTTATGTTACAAATCATTTCGTGCCCTTTATTCATTTCCATCAACATCATCCAATCATGGAACACATGTCACACAATATTACAATATTGTTACACCATTGTTTAATTCTGCCACAACAATTGGACCAACCCCTGTCCAATGTTTAGCTACCAACCTTGCTCATCTCCTCAAACCGCTTGGCATCCTCTTCTGCCTGCTTCCTCTCCCTCTCTAATCTCTCCTGCTCGCGGATCCGAAGTCTCTCGTTCAGCTCCTGCCACTCTTCTTCCTCTGTTAGAGGTCTCTGTAAACAACATATCAATAAATTCTAAATATCACTTTGTTCCTAAAACTTTGTTTTATTTATAAAAAAAATATGTGTTAGCAAACAAGTACACAGCCCACCTGATATTAACTTGTAACCACTGTAACTTGTTACCAACTGCATGTAAAACAAGAATCCCATCTAAAGTCTGTTACCTGAACAATAATTTTGTCGAATTTGTATTAAATATGGTTTCATATATTGTTCATTTATATAAAAAGCCTGCATACAATTATGTGCAAACTTCTATGAACTCTGGCCAAACTGAAGCGATGCCCCGCATGAGACAATGAATAAAATCGCTCGTCTTGCTTGTGCCATCTAACTTGAATGAACCAGGAGAACATGAATAAATATGCGGCGCCATCCACAAATCGTACTATTGACGTTATTTTATTATATTATAATATTTTAAATAATTTCATAAGTTATTAATTATTTGGAAAATATATGTGTATTTCCATGAGGACACAAAGGACACAATTGCACAAAGGAACCCTCAAAACCAGTATAAATTGATGAAATATTTAATCGGAAAATATATTATATACTATGTTTGTGCTGGTATGTTTAATGTTTAGAGCTTAATTAAAAAGCCTGCTACCTCTGAACACTCTTAAAAATATTGTTTTTGAAATTCAGAACCACGTTTCTCGACATCAGTATAAAAAAATAATAATAGGGTTAAGAAAGCTATCGAATCTCATGCTTTATAATGCACAAACCACCACAGTTTGATCACTGCTCAAATTCTGCATTGATGGAACCAATTAATACAACTGGGATAAGCATAAAGGTAATCGCCACAACTGTATTTGGATAGATGGTTATTAACAATAGCTATTTGAATATGACTATACAATACTGTGTTTCACAACAATGGCTCAAAATTTATTGAATTTAACACTTTGATTGCGGCGCTCGACAAATAATGATTTTTCAGCATCTGTACATCATCAACGAATACACAGTCGTAATGTTCCCATTCACTCTTAAATAATCCATTCGGATTTGTACGGACAACGCACACCTGGTACAAGCCACAAGCGCCTTACGCCACGCAATACACAGTACTGTTGTACGCCTCAGCGAAAGTGTTAAGGATGTAAAATATGTTAAAAAAATAGTATAATATATTCAGTTATGTGACAAGATGCAATATTCACTTCAGTACTTTTTGCATGACCATCCATTCAAAACTCTTTTCAGGTCCATAGCTGGACATAGACCTCCCCTAATTAGCGCCCTCCAACGGCTCCAGTGCCCTTTTAGGCGAATGAATTCTCCCTGTTTCAGGGCATCAGTCCATCTAGTGGAGTGGCGACGTACGCTCATTTTGCCTTTTAAATAACCAAATACAATTTTGGAAATTTTTGTATTGTCTACCAAACCAAGTGAATAACTTTGACTAACTTGAATGAAATTTATTTTAATTTGCAATCTACAGTAATGTATTGTTGCGTATATATATTCCCTTCCTATAATGTTCCCCTACTCTTGAAATTAGCACGGATGAAGACCCTGAGGGGTCAACTACTACCACATAACAATCGGCCTGCTTATTTAGATGCAGTGCAGCTTTCAATACATATACAAAGCCAAATTCATTTGCTATTACAAATGAATGTTCAAGCAAACCTTTTCTTTCTTATTCTCTTCACTCTTATCCTCTCCTTCTCCTTCTCCCTCTCCCTTTCCCTCTCCGTCTCCCGCTGCCTCTCCTGTCTTATCCTCTTCATCCTGATTAGACCCCCCATCCTGATTGGTACTTTCTTGACTATCTACGTCCATTGATTCTGAGAATTAAAAAAATGTAATTAAAAAAACACTGTTATAACTAGTAACTACTAACCATCTATTACAAACCATAAAATAATACAAGAAATTATAGATGAGATGCTGTAGAAAAGTAACAGACTCAATATACAAGACAGGAGTCCCATTTAAGGTCCAACACAGATGTTATGCTATGCCCGAGGACTAAGGTAGTCATTTATTGCGGTGGCAACCACATGATTCCACCTAAACATGAATATCTTCACCCTAGAAATGGATGGAAGGTGATATCTGTATCTTCAGACCGCACATAAAATACCAGCTTTGACTGTTTTTACCTTCTTACTGTGCGACATTAGACAACACAACAAGTATTGTGGATCACTCTTAAATAGAGCTAACTTGTTGTTGTTTTATGCACAGGTCAAGGTTCACTACATTGGCCAAGTGCGGATAAGTAGTAGAATAAACACAAGAACTTAATGAAGAACTATCAAGCACATTATTTTCCTAACATTTTCATATACAGTTAAAGCAATTGATTTTTTTTAATTTGAATGTCTTTGATAACACAAATTGCCCTTAACAAAATACTACAAGAAATGTACAATAATTAACTTCTACCTTTCTCTCCTTCCTCTTTCATGTCTGATGAAGGGCTCCTGAAACAAAAAAAAAGTAATCATTTTTCACTTGAGAATCTTTTTACAATTACAAATTATTAAGATTTTATATCTCTTATCTTTGAACATCTTAACAGATTTATATAAAACTTAATTGATAGGTAGTTAAGATTCGTAATTAAATTAAAGGCAACATTGTATTTTAAAAACATGATTTTTTTCAAATGAAATTGTAAGAAATAATTGTAGCTTTTGTCGAAAGTATAAAAAGAAACTGCCTGCTAGGTACAAATAATTTCTACTAATTCATAATAAATATAATACTTGTGGGAGTCGTGGTAAAAGAAAGTCGTCCTTAAACGCACAAGTGAACTTTTCTTTTATTTTTACAGTTCTACAAAATCCACAATGTCTTTTCTTTCTGAAGCTCAAAACCATAGCCAAATCATAGACCTGCCCGCCCTGGCATTTAGTTTTTTTTCTATTCTACATACATACAAGTTATATTACGAAATATGATGAAATTATATAAATTAACAGAAATAACAAAATAAAATTTCATATTCAATATCCATAAATTATCTTTAGTAAAACAAATATCACAAGCAAACATGATTATCTTTATTTGCAAATTACTCATTTGTTTTTCCGTTATTCTTTTATTTGTGTGATATAATTTATTCAGTTGGAAGATAAATCATTATTATTAGCTATTAAACCATAATTTTGATGAGTGCAAGTAAACTTGAAATTTAAGTAATCATATACACAACATTAATATTATTAGATTTTATGTAATAATTCAGTGCAAAAATAGTCTATTTAGGTTTTTTTTAGTAAGAAGAGTAGCAAACGAGCATGCATACTACCTGATGTTAAGCAGTCTTAGTCGATAGTCATCCACGTAAAACCACAAACACAACCAAAATCCTATCTGAGCTCGTATGTAGATGCGTTGCTACTCCTGAGGACTAAGATGTTCGCCTCGCTTTAAAGAACAGCCGGCAACCGCACCTCTCCAAGCGAAACACAAGTAATACTTTACGGCGGCTTATGAGGGCGGTGGTGATACCTCCCCGATCGAACTAAAGTTCTCCCACCTATTGTACAGAAAACCCTGTGAAGTTGCCAAACGATACTTACATTTCGTCATCAATATTGTATATATCGTCAGACTTATTGCTAGCTTGATTAGAATCGGAGATAGATTCCCTTTTCTGAGTTGGAGTGGTTTCCTGGGGAGTAGGCGCGGGTACTCCCCGAGGCGGCGACTTCAACTCAGATTCAGAGTTATCTGATTCTTCTTTTACATCTTCCTCTATTGGCTCAGGAGGATCTTCACGGAGAGCCTGTGGAAGGTATAATTTTTATTAAAACGTTAAAACAGCAACTTCTACAATATGTACAGCAAACGTTGAGCATAATAATTATGGGATATGAAACAAAACAATCTCTACTCCTTTCAAATTAGAACAAACACTACCTTTCAAATTAGAACAAATTAAGCAAAAATCTAATCAGTCTTGACTATAGTCACCCACAAAATATTCATATAATTTCTAAACACTTCCCATTAGTAAAAACAACATATTTCAAAGCAGATCTTCCTCAGGTAGTATTAAAGTTTTACCTTAGCTGGAGTGGAAGCCAGGTAAGATGACCGTCGCCTGGTAGTCCTCGCGGCTGGTCGCCTCGGCGTTCCAGTTTCATCCAAGTCCTCAGTTGTCGTGTCCAAAATAGATGTGTCTGCAAAAACTGAAACAATATTTTGTCCTTAATAAATTTACTAATTTATTGATATGCTTGTTTAGTATCTCTCCATGATTGATCCATTGCTATGATTGGGTCCCCTATCAGAAAGAAAAGGGCCCTCTCATACAAGTTTAAAAAAATTACGGAGAAGTCTCAGGAAAGTAAGTTTTCTAACAATGTTCTTGTGGAAGACTGAATGTTACCACTTTAGTCAGTGGCCATGTATCTAATTAGAATATGTTACCATCATAGATGTAACCTTATGTTGCCAGAAATTTGTCAATCATACATAAACACTAAATTTTATGCATAAAGACTTATTTCTCTTAAAATTTTACAATATATATAGTGAAATTCAAATCTAGACATGTAACAAAAATAATGACAATTAATGTTTATAATGTAATTAAAGCATAAAATATATCATATACATTTTTCATATAAGATTAATGACATATGTAATTTGAAAAATTACTACAATATTTCTAATCCATATTTTAATTTATGTATATCATAAATTAAAACAAAAATTGATAAAACATTTATGTTTCTCTAAATGTCATGTTATTGTATGTAAACTTTACCAACATTACCAAACGTAAAAAATAACTAAAAATTTACTTTTTTATTTATGACTTAAAACAAACAATTTAAAAAGCAGAAAACAATTTTATTGCAAATTTAATGCAAATATAGATTGTAGTGTTTTCCCATAGCTTTTCTGGGCCAGACGTCAATATAACAAATCATTAATACAAACTTTTAACATGTATTTTAATCCTTAAGTGTGAAATTAAAAAAAAACTTGTGATAACTTATGGTATATAAATAACCTATTTGCAAAATGTTTGAATTTTACAATCAGCATTTTTGGTTCTGCCTTGATCATCGAGTCTGTCTATCACCAAACTTTTATATGTATAGACTCATTACATACAGTACTTGAATCTAGTATTTATCTTAAAAATTTAAATACCTTGTAAAGTTAGGGCTCAAACAACCTACTCAGTGACTCATTAGAAATAAATATACTAAATAGCTAAACACGCACAGAACTTTTATCAAACACTTCTAGAATGAAACTGTTGGCCGATAAATTTACAGCCAGCAGTCATACAATAAATTTATTTCTTTATGGGAATTATCCTCGGAATTGCTGTCAGTCAAATATGTACCTTAAAGTATGCTAATAGGAACACATTCCTAAAAACACAAAAGTGTATTTCACGGTGTTAACTACTTTGTTATCAGTGTTTTCAACTACAATTTGATTTTTGATTGCAAAATTCATAATACATGTTTCAATATTTTTGTCCTTATTGCTTATTCATGTTGTTGTATTTCATAATGATAATTAAATATAATATTTCATGTCATAATAGGCCACGATTTTTTATTAATGCTAATATTTCACGTTATAATAGGCCACGACTTTTTATTAATGCTATTTCCAAAATAAAATATTTTCTAAATAATCCAGTTAACTTTTTTTTACAAATCTAGCAACAAGTGTAAAAAATACATTAATGACCCCCATATTCAGTAATTTGTTCTTAAAAAATAATTATGTGTCAATTAGTAAATGTATAATTTTACTAATATATTTATTGTTTACCTGTACAAAAGTAAAAAGATGTTACAAAGAGTAAATTACTTATTATTTCTATCAAATTCATGTTTGAAAGAAGTCTATTAAAAACAAAGCATACAGCTGATAACAATGATACAAACTATCTAGAAATAATTGCCTGATTAGCCTTTAGACCATATCCGGTGCGACACAATTTTATAATTCAATTTTAACACGCCTTTATTAGCTTGGGCTGTATCTATGTATGTATGTAACAGATTCTTTGAGCATAATTTTCCAGACACCGACCAATTCACACCGATTTCAAAAAGTCTGATTATTTTGAAACTGCACATGTATCAAAGACCAAAAAAGTATCAAGTACAATGCAATAAAAGCATGGGGTGTTTTTTCAGTGATCTATCGACACCACAAACCCCAAACCTATTTTTACATTGTAATTTTTTTCTTATTAGTAGCCTATATGGTATGTTGACAAGGAACTAAAATTATCATTCATAAATTAATTTGTAATCGTATTGAAAACCACTCTCAGTTGTCATAATAACTGATGAACAAAAAAAGAAAATGCAATAAATCAAGACCTACCTATTCTTTCTTGAAGTTCTTTATATATTAGAGAATGGCAATAGAATATGCAAGCCACCCACAATAAACAATTACTATAGCTCATGGGTACAAGTACAAACAGGACTGATCCTCTCTTAAATTAATACATATACATATGTATTGCTTCTTCTAAAGACTGAAACAATTACCTTTCTTCTGTACCAGGCAACCACATCTCTCAAACCAAAACAAAAGTAGCTACAGGGTGGATTGTTCAGGGTGGTAGTGAAACACACCTAACCTAGACAAACTATAGTACTATGATCTGTCATAATCTATCAAATTGATTGAGAAGGTAATGTATTTATGCAACATGATCAGTTCAGATTTTTTTGTTCTATGCATGTCATTTACAGTACATATACATAATTAATAATAAATTAATATTAAAATCACTCAAAGTTTATATATTAACCCCTACTGAATCCCACATTAAGAAACAAGACTTGAAAATAACTCCACTAATTTTTTTCTATTGTATCCTTTTCTTCTATAACATATTATGTATGTAGATTATAATTATATTTCCCTCCAAAAGCTATCTTAAAGTGTAAACCCTTTTGAATATCCAATTGAAATGTTATTTTGTCTGTCATTGTTAATTAATACTTATTGCGGATTATTAATAAGCCTTTAGTAAAAACAAGGTAGATGCACTGACTGACTTCTGAAGTAATTATTAGGCACGAATGTTTTGCAATTTAGTTGGTAAGTAGAAATGATTTATGGAACCCAGTGCAATTCACTCAAATATTAAATTAAAGTCTATGATTTATATAGAACAAAACAAAAGAAATAACAAAAACCGTTAAAAAACAGTCACATGCTTTTTGGTAAGCATTCAAAAGGATATTTTCAATGTTAAGGTTACCTACGCACTAGTTTTAATTTTCGCAACATCTACATTTACTAAAATATAAAGATTCATCAATTTAGGACTCAAAAACAACCATGTCGCATCTTTCAGGTTAGTCACAGCAGTTATTGATTTGAGTGATGGCTTGTAGGAAAAATTAGCCATGTCATTATCATAACTACGTATATACCTAGCTTTTTATTTGATTACTGTTTGTTAATTTCCTCAAATAACATAATGAGGTTAACCAAAAAAAGGCTAAGATTAGAATATGACGTTATTTTCCATGGGCTTCTACAGGCCTACGGCATTATGTCACATAAACAGAGCGATAAATAAAACATGGCCACAAGCGAAAACTACGAATGCACGTGTAGGCATTACAAATCCACATTTTCACTTGTTAATTATACATTTCTAGTGATATATTTACGTCAGATATAATCGAAAATCATTTTAAAAAGCATTACCTTTCCCAGTTTTAGCTTCTAACGCCTTTTTCAACCGTTCTACTAATGCCGGCTTGTTACCCTTCGTATCAAGACCGAGGGCGCCAAGCTCGGACCTTAAGTCCACCACCTTCATTTTGGCGGGATCCATCTTCACTTGTTCAGTGTCCTATGCACGAAACTGAAATTCTGCTAACTACACAATACAAACACTATCCTACTCTTTATCAACCATTACTCGCTAAAATTAGCTATCGCGAAGAAGCGCCAAGCCAAACCAATATGGCGGCGAAGCGGCGATGCGAAATACCGGAAACATCTCGTTTTTTTTTCTATTTGCGACCGGAATACGGGCTATTTAATAAAGAGCCAGAAATTGTTTAATTTAAAAAATGACATTTATTTTCGTTTTACGTTACGTAAATTATAAAAATACTGAGGTAATTAAACAGCATAAAATTGTTACATTTGTATCTATAGCCAACTATTTTACTGGAAAATACAACATTATGCGAATACTATACTCATAATATACTCGTACATACATGTGCAATGATATCATTATTTTAGTTGCCTGGCGACAAATAGACTTTATTCTTATTGGACCTTAATAATTTATTTATTTACATTTTAATTATTTATCAATTTACTTGCCAAAACTGATATTTTATTTTTGAATCTCATTTTATAATAACATAACAATGGCCCGCAAAGAGGAACCCAAAAGTAAGTTTTTATCAAATATTTGTATATTGTTAAAACAGAAAATGTTATATACCTTTTGTATCACAATGTTCCAGTACAACCAAATAATGAATTAGAAAAGAGGATCATTGAAGCTTTTGAGGTTTTTGATCACTCCGGAAAACAAGTAGTGGATGTGAGAGAAATTGGAACCATTCTTAGGTCTTTGGGTAAGTAAATAAGAATTTATGAAACGCCTAATAATTGGCAGCAGCATAATATGTATATTCTATAATAATAATAATAATAATAACATTTTTTTCAGATTTGATAAATCAATTATTATTATTATTATGTTTGATGATTTAAAGAAATGTATAACTTTTGAAATTTACTATAAATTCTCTTTGATGATTCTAACGTACCCAAGTCTTATAGACTAGACTATAATATTGTAGTATACTGATATCTAATATCTTCAATTGTAAAATATACTTTAAATATTTATGTGTACTATATATATGCTATATTTAGCAAAACCACCGTTACATTGTTAAGTCCCTGATATCTTGTTGTAGGATGTTGTCCTACGGAAGCAGAAATTCAGGAAGTTATCCTTGCCACTGAAAATAAAGAGGCGACAGGGAATGTACCGCTCATCAACTTTCTGCCATACATGTGTAAAGTTATGACAGAACACAGGTAGGTTCGTATTATTGGTTTAGGTAGGCAGGTAGGTAGAAAAAGGGCTTCTGAAATGATTACAAAAACGTAACATATGTTTGTATTTACTTTATAAATCCTTTAGTCTGATACCCTTGGGGCACGCAACTAAGATTTGGAAGAAAAAATATCGAAGAATATATTATTGGCGTGTCGAACAACCATGGCATATAAATGAAGTAAGGCTGGAAGAATGGAATCTAAGACCGTAAAAACTTATTTAAAAACAACAACTATAGCGCCAAACTCGGCGAGTTTGATTATACTTTAAGAAATGTAACGACAAATGTAATGATGTTTATATAGGTTTTTTTAAATAACTAAGGATATATCCGTTAAGCGGCTACGAGTGGACCTAGGAAAGGAAATATGTGAAACATATTACCTTTCTTTTGGGCGAGCTTAGGCATCGCCACATTTAGTTAAGAAATACCTTGTATTAACTAAATTAATACAAGAGTATTAAAGTCAAATTGTTGACGTTAAATCATTAACATGTAGTTAGAAAGGAAATTATGAAAACCTCTCCGATTTACGAATACAACGACTATTAAGTATTTTTATTAACATAAAGAGGTACAAACAGCGATTGGAACATTCCGTGAATTACTGAGGTAGGTACTTTATTATTCCGTGCCTGCAATCTTGTCTTGTTTTCTTTGATTACGGCGCGCATATATTGCATCGAGTCAGTATTATGAGATGCGGCACTAAACTGGAACTCTTTTCTTTAGATCAGAGATGCGCCCACAATTCACTGAAATGTATTTTTTAGCATCCGTATACCATTTACGAATACACAGACATTGTTTCTGTTCGCAGTCTTGTAGTGCCGACGTAAATATAGCACTGACCGGTCAAACGATTTACGTCGCGCAATACACAGGAGTGTTGTACTCCGCAGGGAAATTGTTAATGCTTTTTATACTTCTGCCAGGTTTTACCCGGCCAGCGCGGAAATTCTCCTGGCGGCCTTCCGTTACTTCGACAAGGAAGGTCGTGGATACCTCACGAAGGAGAAGTTTACTCAACTCATGCTTGAAGAAGGAGAGCCGTTTACGCAAGTATGAAATTTAAATATCCTAAGAACGCAAGAGAGCACGTAAACTAGATATTTATTTTTCAATACTTCAAGTGTCGTATTTATTGACTGTTCGAGTTGACAGGGAACGGTGTTATTATCTCTACTTCTCTACCTACTGTTATATAAAAATAAAACGTTGTCCAATTGTTAGCGGTTTTGTAACATGAAAATAAGTAGTTTAATATATTTAAAATTTTGTGCCTGTACCTTTTTACCGTTGTAAGTTATCGAAATTGAATTTGGTTTTCATTTTTTTTAATTGTTTAATTTTTTTAGTTTTTTTTTATGGCAGATTATCGATATATTCGAAATTATCTTTAGGGGAACAGCTTGCCTAAGCAAAAAGCCCTGCATATGTACATTTACCTCCATATTCAATCTCAAAAACAGGACTGTGGTCCTTCATGAGGTCGTACGTACATGCATTGCTACTGCTGAGGACCGAGTTGGTCCCCTCGTTAGTGTAGCCGGCCACCGTACCACTATTATAATAAATACTAGAATTTGTTTAGTCTTCAAAAGTATAAGTGTTTCAGGAAGAGTTCGACGAGATGATGCAAACCGCTCTCGATCCAGTGACCGACACTATCACATACGAATATTACATCAACCAACTCATGGTAAGTGTTTTATTAAACTCCAGTCTTCTCGATTTTTCTATAGTATAAAACAAAAAGCCACCGCCTTCGTCTGGTTTTTCGCTTACTTCTAAACACGCAACGGATTATGGTACGCTTGTCATAAATGAAAAAAAGATAAAGGAGAAATATTTGTGTATACAACTTGTACATGTTTTGTACAAAATGACGGACACTTAGACATTGTAAAAAAATGGCTTTCTTAAATCGAGACCAAAGACGTAGATGGGTGATGACGCGGATATTTAAATACACATAACTTCAGGCATACTTGCACCTTATGAAGTAGAATAAATATATTACTTATCAAATTGACATGATTCTGCAATTAATAACCTGCCAAGGTTATATAAACTACACTAGATCTTCACACAATGATCATATCTATAATTCAATTAAATTAAAGACAGTAGATAAATAGGTATTTAAATGAAACATTAATGTTTTATTGATATTTATTTATTTTGTCACAAAAACATCGATACAATAATAATTGCATATCGCAAAAAAGATAATAATATAGTTACTCATAGTAAATCTACATAGTTTACGAAGTACCGTCATAAATCAATACTATCGTAATTGTTGTTTCTTAATATCTACTCACGTTTTTAACATGCACAAATGTTATGCCAAATGGACACCGACTGCGGCGCGCATATATTAGATCGGGTCAGTGTTGTGAGAGGCGGCACTAAACTGGAGCTTATTCCTCCTTTCTGGAGTTTATTTGGCTTGACCGAAGATGCGCCGACAATTCACTTAAATATTGTATTTTTAGCATC
>DWON01008077.1:0-12399 GCA_018251015.1 Phocides pigmalion okeechobee
TTTTTAATTCATTTTTAATTTGTAAGTAGTTGTTGATTTTAAAATGTTTCATATTCGACCCGACAGACTGCACTACCATCACAGTATCAAATAAATAATATTCTATTTTAGTTTTAGTCTATTCCGACAGTTGACGCTGCGATCGAATTGAGAAAAATATTTTGTTATTATTGTGCCATTGTGAATCGTGTGCTGAATTAAATATTAAATTAAGAGGTACTGACTGTTAGAAGAGTTTTGAAGTAAGCGTAAAAAACTAAATATTTTGCGAATTTAGTGCGGAATTGAAGGGAGTATATCTATATATATATAAAAGAAAATGGTCTTAGTTGCACTATTTATAACTTAAGAATGGCTGAACCGATTTGGCTGAAAATTGGCGGGGAGATAACTTAGAACTAGTTTTTATTCCGTTTAATCGCGGTCCCGTGTGACGTCACAAATCACTACAAAACGGGGTATAACAAAACAAAAACATATCTGATATGGAATAAGATACCACAAATGACAGCTACACGTAATTTTGTCTAGGGTTGTGTTTGTTTATGGTTGACAATTTGATAAGTATAAATTGTGTCACAAATCAATAATTATCAGTAATTTGTATTCTTGTAAGATGATTGAATCTTTCTCGACAAAGCCGTAATGCAAGAAGGATACGAAACATTGCGAATGAACTGAAAAAGAACAAGAAATTATCCATGAAGAGTGCCGCGTTAGCATGACCCGACTTCGCGCTTCTCAATCACATGAGCAAAGTAAGACAGCCTGTGAAACGGTTTGGTAGGTAATACGAAATAGTTTAGCAAACCTCAGAGATCAATAACTACCTTTTTTATGTGAGAAGAGTAGCAAACGAGAATGCAAACCACCTGATGTGAAGTAGTCGCAGTCCATAAACATCCACGTACAATCACAAACACGACTAAAATTCTATCTGAACTCGAATGTAGATACATTGCTACTCTTGAGAACTAAGATGGTCGCCTAGCTTCAAAGAGTAGCCGGCAACCGTACCTCTTAAAACGGAAACACAAGTAATGCTTTACGGCGGATTAAGAGGTATCTTTCTGGTCCCCATTCGTCTGGTACCTACCCGGTCGAACTATAATTCTACTACCTGTAAAAATTTTCGGGGCAACATGGAGGAACAATTTAAGTCTAAGTCAAGAGATCAACACAGAAATGAAAACAGAAATCCTTCAATATCATCATGCATTGACCAGGCTGTTGAAAACTACTTTGGAGCGCATGCCAAAGGATAAAAAAATGAACTTTATCATTAATTTTAGAATCCTAAATCTGCTCATTTATTTTCTCTTAGGCGGAACGAAATTCGTCGGGTTAGCTAGTTTTAGAATAAAACAATATACCTACTCCGAAAATAGTAAATTATTGTATCCCCATTAATACAACAGATAATTATACACAACTAAGTAATAAAATACGTAATCAGATTTAGTCTAATAAGGCAAGATAATATGGAGTTGCTTATGTGTCAAACTATAGCATTTGATATACATGTAGATATTCCCTTGAAATATGCAATTTAATTATAACATAATAATGTGAACTTAGGCATCTAGAATGCAGGCAAATGGCTTGTTCAGTTAATTAATACCATCAATCATTGCTCGTATTTGTCAGCGCATCATGCTTCGAAGGCGTCACCGTGATAAATTGCTTTGAATTTGCGCGGTTTTGTTTTAAAGACATTCTTGCACAGGTGAGCGTTTTTAACTTAAATATCGTTTATTACAATGGAATCACACTGTATAGATCGAAAAACTATGCAATTAAGTTGTTACCACTGTGTATAATGGTATATATTTCAAAACAGGCACTATGAATGATAAAAAAGTGAATAGATTAAAAATATATACATTACACATACCAGTACCAACACGTGTTTCGCCCCGAAACAGAGCATCATCAGGGTGAGTAGACTACGACGGTTAATCGGTGATAAAACTCTGAATTCAAACAGCGTTATAATATGGTATGAGTTTTCTCAATAATAGTTTCTTACTAAATATAAGAAGAGTAGTAATTAAGCATGTATACTATATGATGTTAAGTACTCGTTGCAGATCATCAACATCTACATACAACCTCAAATAGTTTCTACTTGTGGTTGTACATAGATAGTGCATTGCTATTCCTTATTACTAGTGTTGTATCGTGATATGGAACACAAAAAAATCTAACTAGATGTAGGGTAGATAGATTTAGATGCACCCGTCAACAGTTTCGCCCCGCCGCTGCAGTTTAGCCGTGGTCACGAGTTACGCAACTGGTTTGAAATATCGGCAATTATAAAGCGTTAATCGTGAGTACACGTAATATAATAAAATGTACAAATTCCGCTATGCTATTAGTTTAAAGTTCCACTGTATGTTATAATTGTTGACTATACTTGTCAAATGTATATACTTATCAATGATTTAATGTTTTGTTGATTCAATAATACGTTAATAAAAGAAAGTGGTGCGAAATGTAGGTATTTCAATTGTAGACTTTCCAATAAAGACATAGCGGCACCAGTCGTCGCTTTGCAGTGTTCATTGTGGTTGTAACGGGAATTGTTTTAAGCAATTTCTGCGAGAAATGATTCATACTTTAAATTTTCTGGAATCACAAGGAGCCAAAAATTTTGTTTGTTCACATATCAAATAACAAATCATGAGGGAACTTTTTGTTATATTATTATACTAGCTGTGCCCACGACTTCGTCGGTGATAATGGTATTAAATTGACATAACTTCATTATTTGTTGACCGATTTAAATTAACAAAACATTTAATATTAAGTGAAGCGTAACACAATATAATCCTGAAAACTGCATTCCAATCGGATGAGCCGTTTCTGACATTAGCGTGCACAAACATACAAATATACAGACATACAGATATACAGACATATAGAACTACAGACATACAGACATACTGACACACAGACGTACAGACATACAGGCACATAAACATACAAACAAATAGACAAAACGAAAATACATTGTGTTGGGTTCTCTTGCGTATATAACGGCACCCCATTATGATTTTTTATATAGGTAAATATGTCATGTACAGACAGCGATCAGTTCCTGTTTTATTATATGTATAGATTAAAACCTATAACGTAGAACAATATTGCATTTAGTCAATCTTTCAAAAGTTAAATATATCTAATCTACAAAAACTATTTGTGAACAACAGTTAATGCTTATAAAAGTTGTTGTAAATTATATTTTTACGAAAAGAACCGTATTAAGAAATTTCTCAAGCCATTTCTATAAAAACTTTAATCTGTGGAGCCTGTACTTGTAACTTATTTGATTTAAAACGTTGTGTGGATATAATCTGAACGAAAAAATATTAATGAGTAATCTTCATAAAGCCTATGATTATATTTTGATCGCTACTTAATTGATCTTCCATTAAGTATTTCTACTAATGTTTAACTAACAAGACATAAATACATATATGGTTACTCAAAGTAAAACTTTGAAGATATGGATGGCTGACAAATAAGTCATTAGGTCTAAAGGGTTATGTACCTAAATGGTTTAAATTTACATTATAATCCCAGAACGATGGTATATCCGTTTGTATGTTTTTACATTTATTGAATTTACTTCCTGCCAATTTCAATATGGCGCAAAGAGAATAACTTTAAGGCCGGCACCACGTTGCCAGTTCTTTAGTAGCCTCGGTGACAGTGATGTAGCGATCAGGTAGCCCAATTGCATTTTTACTAGCTTTATTTTCTGTAAGGTGACGCTTTATTTTCTGTATGGTCGGTTACGACCATAGTAAAGGAAATTTTACTGCTTACGTTGGCAGGTTTTCCAACTGCACTGCGACGGCAATGTGTCGCAGTGATTCACTAAAGTGTCTAGCAGAGAATTCTATCTTACCAAAGTGTTCACATCGCTCGTTGAAGTTTGCTAATCTACCGTTTAATTACCTACGAACTTGAAGATTTAATTCAACGACTAAGATATCTTCCGCTATTGACTATTATAATATGTATAGGTTAATTAATTTTAAATCAACGAGTTGTTATTGAGTCTTTTTTTCAGTCATAATTCGTATTTTTTATAAAAATTTAATAATCTCAATAGTGAGTAAAGTATGCATTATGTTTCGCCTGCATATTATTTAGACGTTGCTGAAAAAAATTGTCCTGGATGTATGATAAAGACGTTTCTAAATGTATTTTTAAGTAAACTCTTCTCTGCAACATTTCTACTATGGAATGGAAAATTGATTGTTATTATCTCGTCTAGTTATGAGTTCAATTCAATTAGCAGATCAATTGCTTAAACAAAAGCTAACCACTTGAACTTGGTAAACCTGAAAACAAATATCATCCATCAAACCCTATTCGTAAATAAAAGCTTGTACGACCATTTATTTTATTAATATGATGACGGCAATTGTGTTATGTCATAATTCTGTATATCTATACATATAATAAAAATGTAACTGATTGTTATATGTACATGGCTAGTATATTTAAAAAATCATAATGGGATGCCTTTATATACGCAAGAGAACTCAAAAGAATGTTTTATCATTTTGTCTGTTTGTCTCTGTATGTCTGTATATCGGTATGTTTGTGCACGCTAACCTCAGAAACGGCTTATCCGATTTGTATGCAATTTTATGATTATATTGTGATGGAGTTCACTTAACATTCAGCGCTTTTTTTATTTAAATCGGTTAAGAAATAAGGAAGTTATGCCAATTTGTGTACGTGAACGAAGTCGCGGGCAAAGGCTCTTTAGAAAATAAAATATTTGCAAGGTTATAGGACCTGCATGGTTTGACGAGGGGTTACTTATGTTTTACTCACTTGTAGCGTCAAACATTTCTTAAGTTTCAATGAATAATGTAATTGCCGTCTTACTTATAAATAAGGTGATATATTGAATGGGATGGAATGGGACTTAATTTTCTTTTTTATTATGGGGTTGACGTGTGCCCATCAGATACAGCACTGGGTTTATGCTGATAATAGATAATTTTGAGTAAGAACTTTGGTTAAAAATATATTTTAAGGAAAGTATATGCAAGCCTACTCGTAGAGGATTTTTTGTCATACAAACTCTTCATGACCACAAAAATGCCTCAGTCATTGGTATTATGGAGATTCCGTTGTAAACCAGCGCTATATGCGGGATCGCCTGTAATATATAAGTCTGAATATGAAAAATATTATCTAACGTTGTAAATGGACCGGCTGTAGGTAGTAAACTTTTACTCATTTCATTATTATGCAAATTCGGCAACAAAAAATGGTCAAGTGTGGGAGTCACTTGTGTTTAGTCTTTTAATAGTACGTTTTTTACGGTAAGCTAAGCTCGGTAAATATAAAACTTATGACGGATTTGTAATTTAGTTTCTATAATATTTACATTACAGTTTTTTGTAACAAAATAAATAAACTTGCTTATTAGGCTTGTTATATGTTTTGGTTAAAAGCTTTTTAGTTGTTTCTAAAATAATAATTATCGCCCATAAACATAAAGTTGAAAGCACGGGCACAATACAATTCAAAAAAAGAAACATTTTTTTCATTGATAGGATTCGGAACTCTAAAAATTATGACCAGAACATTTTTAACGTAAATATCTTTAAACCAGTTAAAAAATAAACCGTTAAAATATACCATAAAAGTGGCGCGTACCGAAATGGTAGCTTATCTGTCATGTGGGAATAAGCGTAAGCCTATAACACAAAAAACAAACCTACATATGAGTTACACAAAATATTTACAAAGTAAGCAGAAATATATTTAATGATGCGTTTACTTTTGTTTGCATCCATAAAAATGTTAATAACATGAGGGTAGATTGTCACTACTAGACGGACATACTTTATCTATCTCGAGTGCAACGAGTGCACTTGTACTCAGGCTGTAGGCCTGTCTAAGTACGGTTAGACAGTGTTAGAATATACACCTTATAAGTATGCGGATACTATAGTTCATATCAATAACTCGCATTGTTTGTACCAATACCATTTTTATACTTAGTTTTACTCATATTTAAGACTTCTTACTTTTAAAGTATTCCATGTTATTTTAAGGTATTTTTTGTGACATGACATAATAAATAACATTTTTACCAGTAGTGTTCGTTGTCATTTTCCTGTAGGAATTCATCGACTTCACATTGCAATGTTTGAGCTACCCGTATTGCTTCCATGAAAGGTCTTTTAATAATGCTTGACACCATATAACACTGTTGAAATAACCATAATTTAATTTTCATCAACTAAAATCATGTAAACTCTGTATGAGAAGACAAAGATGAGGGTTTAGTTTAGTTTTTCGATGATGTCCCTTTGTAAGATTATCTATTAATATATAGGTACCTACTTTATGCTTGGGATTCTTTTACCCGTGACTATAAGTAAGAATAATGTTTCTTTGTCTCCCTTATCTCAACTGCCAATGCCAATGTTGAAAGTGTAGAAATTACATATATACTCGTACTACAAAATTGTACATATTAACCTCGATCTGGTAGTAGTAAATGAACGCCTACATTATGCTACCTACTATTTTTAACTTTTAACAAATGTATTCTTGTATATACAGTTTTTTTTTTTATAATTCAACCCCAAGTGTCAATAAGTGGAGATGAGCTAATGATAGGATGGTTTATTCTACTTGATTCATTACAGTAAGCACTCGCCAATGCATTTTATTTATAATGTTGTATAAAAAGTGTATGAACATATGTATGAGAGATTGAATAAAAAAGTCAGTGAAAAAGAATCGCAGTATTTGTGATACGAAAAAGTGTATTTTCATTTTCAATCAAAATTTCTATTCTAACTTGTTTGTTAAAAATCTAGTTTTAGAATTGGCAGGACCATTCTTCTTTCAAATAAAACAATGGAGTTTCGTTGAATGTTTTCTTTCATGTATTGTACTCGGATTCTGTGGAATAATTCAATATAGCTTTGGCGTATTATTCATACTTTATTACTTGATGATAATAAAAATAAGGCGTTCTATATTCCCATACTAGAGTTCAAGGGTAGTTTAAAGTGGGGTACATAAACATTCTAGGAATCTGAATATATTCCTTAGACATCTGCCTGACCGGGAATAAAAACTTAGAAAACTTCTGTGAGTCGGACAGATAGGATTACCGATGCGCCGCAGGTTATATTTACTTCGTCGATCACTATTTGAATACGGTTTAAATTACAATGATCGTATTATCCCGGATATTGATATGATAACGTAAGTAACGACGGATGATAACGACGTATAAGCACAAGAGGTAAAAAAACAGTCAAGTGCGAGTCTGATTCGCCGTACCACCACGCTATATTTACTTAATGTATATTAAAAAAAGTGTTTCTTTTCATTTAGTTCGAGATCCTTTGTAGGAATACTATTAGATTTTTTCAGTAGAGCTAAAAAACCTTGAAAACTTCAAAGAAGTCAGAAAACCAATTAATTAGAAAATTTTATTGCAAATTAAAAATAGTAATAAAATAGCAATTCAGCAGATTCCTAAAACTAGACAGACAACTATTCGTAAAACTATTGGAACATTGTGACGGAGGGAGCGGCGGACCGACACTTAAGTATTTGCATAAGGATTCCATTTTATAGATGTATGAAACCTTAAAAACGACCGAATAGCGGGTAGAATCTGTATTTGTAATCTTATATGTACAAAAAAGCTACATATAAAGTTATATGTACAGATATGAAGACGGTTTTGTTCCACACTTGTTTTCACTAACCAGACGACACAGATATACCTTTGTTTTGCTCATATCAAGTTGTAGCATCTGTATATGGTACTTATGCAAGACAAGATAAAACATTAAAAAAATAACACTAAGAGAATTGGATGATTAATGTCATAGTACTGTTGCCAAAACTATGAGGCTAAAGTAAAGTAACGTATAATTCGCACAAAGCGGACTTAAATTTATGAGTTCTATGAAAAATCTCTTGTTCTGTGCCAATAATTCGTCAAAGCTACGATTTTTGTATGTAAAACCTGTACGTTCTTAACTCAAATATATTTTTTATAATTAGAAAAAAAAAAAATTCGAAATTGATTGTTCACATTTCAAAATATTTCTGGTATTCATCTTTATACACGCGCTCGTTGTCCATGGTCTATAACAATTACTCTTGTAAATGGTAGATTAGCATGCAAGTCGTTATTTATTACGTACAATAGTAATAGTCCTTACCGTTTTACAGTTTGCTATACTCAGATTTAATACATAATTTTCATTTGATTGCCAATACAGTAATTTTTATCATCGATTTGATTTTTTTTTCACTAAGATTCCTTCCTTCCTCCGTTTCATTAGTATTTCCATTTTATAGTATGTCAAGTGTTCTTTTTGATTGGCACGCTTAGTATTGCTATCGATGATTGCATTATATGAATATAATGTTACAGTGATCTTTCTTTACCATTGATTAGATTTTTTAAACTAGGAAAATTCCTTCCTTTATAAATCCGTTTCTGAAGTTACTTACATTTTATTATTACATTGTGTGAATATAATATTTGGAATAGGTGCCCTTTGCGAGCCTAAGATACCGATCCCTGTAGCATTTTAAGTAGCGGTACACCTTATTTGAGGTCCATCATCAAATAGAAGTATTTAATATTAGTGCTGGTACATTTTTATGATAATAAGATATAATACATAAAAATGTTTTGCAGACACATGTTGACACGAAGTTTTGAGATATGTATACTGCTATTTTCGTCATAAGTCTTATACATAGGTATGTTATGAGTAAGTTCTACTATTAATAAATAATAATATTAATAGCTAGTGTCAATTTTAAGAGAGCTGACTTTAACACGGTTGTGATTATTTAAACATATTCTCATAAAATGGTTAAGTCTATGAGAAGACATTTTTATTACGTTTTTGTTAGTGTTTTTAATTGTTTGTTTACAGTATTACAATTTTGAAATCAGTTATGGGTACTAAGTCGTTTAAAAAGACACGACGTACGAAATTGTCTTTGGAAATTCTACATAAAATATGAGATCTCAATCACTTGATATTAATAATAGTACCTATAAGAGAGATTAAGTGATCAATCATGTCGTGATATCAAACGCAGACGGCACAAAACTAGACTCCACTGTATTACTATTACAGACGCTGGAATAGTTCCGATTAATTGTGTAAGCATGAAGTAGGAAAGGTAGAAACGGTAATTATATGTGCATATTTAATACAAATAAATAGTTTAAGGGTTTGGCACTAATTTTATGAAGAAGTAAAAAATAAAATAATATTTCTACATTCTTCCAAAATACAAAAGAATCGTCGAAAACTATAAAGTTTGTATTTACCAACTTTTTTGAAAATGCGTGGATCAAATTTGTCTTGATTTCAATGCAGTATTTTTGGGTATTTTACGTATAATGAGTTAGTCACTTTTATTGCAAAAATATTTTGGATGCTGCATAAAAAACCGCATGAAATTGCCATCAAAAGTATCGACAAGCTTAATAATAATGTTATATTCATAATAACGCAATCCATTTTAAAGTTGAAATGTTAAGCAGAGCGTGCCGTGGAGTCACGCTCTGGGAAGTCAGAACTAGAGCTTTTAAACTTGAAGTAAATGACTTCCGTATTCCTTTATTTTCTTCAAGAACTCTTGTGATACTATAAATTAGGTAGTAGATATAAATATATGGAATAGATTTAGATAAAAATTGCAGTTTGGTCGATATTAAAATAATTTTGAGGTGTAAGACGTTTTACAACCGTAGAATGTGTGTAGGTTAATATTTAAGTATGGAGTCGGCGAAAAACCAGCGAAAAACTAATACCGATTTTACGAGTTTCGAAAAATGGGGCTAAATCAAATACTCCAAACTGAAAATAAGGTTTAATTTAAATCAAAATCTAATAAAATACATATTAAAGTTTCATTTGTACCTATCGTAACAATTTGAAGCCTTAATTTTTTAATATAAACTTTTTTCAATTTAACTAAAATATTACTTAAGAACATAATGTTTTTTTTCTCGGAAATTAACCTTTTTTAACCCAGTCAAAACGACAATGTTCTCAATTCATTTGTACTTCAATGTATTGCGGTGTTTTAGTGTCTATTGTTACAGTTTAAGTTTTTTATTACTTATTATAAATATTATATACAAGCCAAGAACTCTACCAAAAAAGCGTAATGTAAGCAATTATCATTAATCCTCGACGCCAATAGAATGTCTAAAAATCTACAATTCATGCCATCCTTCATGTTACGTAGATAAAAACTGGCACGTACCCTAATATGGATAATATTACATCACTAAGGCAATCACCCCCTGAAGACGTTTGAAAGATTAATTAAAAAAAAATGCGTAAATTAAATCAAATTTTTCAACGCCATCTTGCAACCACGTGCACTGATTATCAATTTCCATGATAAGACCATTAAATATGACGGGCTTAGTAGTAATTTATGCTACTTATATAAAGTTATATACTTAAATGAGTGATGAGTTCTGTGCAAGTCAATTCAATCTTTTATAGATTAACGTGATTAATATACATTAATAAACAAAAATAAAGGTTTGAAAACGTGATTAGTATAAGGTAATTATTTGTACTTGGAAATAGATATTTGACTAGTGTCTCTCTTTTCTTCGATGTGGTGAAAATCTATACATATGATACAACTGTAACTGATCGCTGTTTGTACCTGGCATATTTAAAATCATAATGGGGTGTGCCTTTATATACCCAAGAGAACCTATAACAATGTATTTTGTGCATACTAATCTCAGAAATGGCTTATCAGATTTGAATGCGGTTTTCAGGATTATATTGCGATGGGGTTCAGTTAACATGTAGTGTTTCTTTCATTGAAATCGATTAACAAATAAAGACATTATGTCAAATTAATTCAATCATCACCGACGAAGTATATTAGACTTCGTTGATAATTGTAAACCTCGCACCTAACTACAGCTTACTTTGCCAACTTTTAGCATAAATAAGGTGATTAAGTTGGCAGATTGCCATTAAATCGGAATATCTGAACAAAAGTAATTAAAGCCGGATTATGTAAATGTTAAGTTCTTCCTTATCTAAGATCTCGTGATTCTTATTAAACTTCAACGTTACTTTAAATTAATTGACGTAAATTTTGTTAATTATTTCATTGACCTTTATAAAATGAACAACAATTATTTTTACAAATATTATAAATATATCTGATAAGGTATTATCTTCACATACATTCCGTTATGGGAAAAAGGACCAGAAATTGAAATAATTAAGAAAGGAATTATGGAGGGAAAGATTGATTAACATGTATCAATCCAACCCCAAATAAGACTAAAGTTTTGTCTGAGGTTGGACGTAGCCTTGTATTGTATTCTACTACCGAGTATTAAAACAATAGCCTCATTTCTGCGTTTCTGAGTTTAGCTTGTAGTTTTGGGAAACACTTTTTCAACTGAAACACAAAAATTACTTGACGTAGAATTATAATTATGATTCTCGAAATTATTTTCATACTCAAAATTGATACATGTAATTTTATATCAGGGACAGAATCGCGGAAACATTCTTAGTACTAAAAGTTCAATCCTATTTTCATACTTGGCACATCTTTAGCGCGATAAACATTCTTAACTTTTTACTTCAGCCACACTATATCTAAGAGATTTGTGTAATACCTATAGTTCTTTTCTTACTTACGACTAGTTGGTAAAATAAAACTGTCTTTGTCTTAAAAAATGTGTTTTCTTCCTTACAGTTTCTTAAAGATTCTACAATACTGGCTTTATTCACATTGTAATAAAAGTGGAAAAATAAAATTTAGGTAAAATAATGTACCATATTTAAATCAAAGTTGTGGGTAGATAACTGTATTTACCCCTTTTAAGATTTGTTGCATCTTTATACCATTCAATAAAAAAAAACATCTTGTTTCTAGAAAATCAAATAAATGTTTGGTATATTTATTTAAACATTTCGCTCTTTTTTGTGAGTATAATCTTAAAACTACCATGTTCATTTGAATTATTGAGAAATAAAGTTAAAACTACCTCCAGATTCTTTCAGTTAAACCATAAATTTTACCTTACTCGAGTACGCAGTTTTGAGTTTGTATTCACATTAAATGTATAAACTATATTGTTAATAAAAATTGGCAACTTAATAAAAATATATGAACCAATATATACTACCAAGAAACGTAATTATTCAAATATATACTTTTTTTAATGTGAAAGAGTAAGAAACGGGCATGTAGGACACCTGATGTTAAGTGGTCACCGCAGCCCATGGATAAACACGTCCAATCTCAAACAGAACAGAAGCTCTATTTAAGGATGGACGCGGATGCGTTCCTACTCTTGAGGACTAA
>DWON01008078.1:0-12399 GCA_018251015.1 Phocides pigmalion okeechobee
CAGTTTAGTCATGATCACGAACCATGCAACTGGTTTGAAATATCGGCAATTTAAAACCGTTAATCAAAGTGATCCGTGGAGGGGGTCACGACCCTCAGCATTGAGGACATCGACGCGAGGAGGAGGATGAAAAACGTTAATCGTGACTACCCGTTGTATATTAAAATGTATCTGTACCGTAACGAATGTATTCAGCTCTAAGCCTACCATACCCTACATAACTACAGTAGTGCCAATAATGTACTCGACGGTAAAATAGCTCGGTAAACTTTTCATATCAGGCTAGGTTGGAGTTTGCGCCAATGGTGTATATGAGACGAGTTTACTTTGGTGCCCGCTGTGTGTGCTCTTGAGACATCTGCTGACCGTATCATTAGCCTCAGAGAAATAGAAATATAAAGAGCAACGCGAAATTATATCTAAGCTTATTGTATAACTTTGTGTAGGATGTTAGGTTTTACTTCAATGAGATTTTAGCATTAGATTCAGTATTATAGTTACTTTATATAAGGTATGTAGGAATTGAGAGGAATGAGGATTTATTTCGATGAGATATCGCATTAGGTTCACTAGTATTAGTATTAGTACTTAGTAGAAATATAGCTCGATCGGGGAGGTATCGTCGCCCTCAAAATTCGCGGTGAACCAGTTATTGTATCAATCAAAGCGGTATAGATGTGGGTTGCACTTACCAACGAAGCAATCATATTAGTCCTCAGGAGTAGCAACGCCTTTATTTATGATCTATATCAGGATTTCAGTTTAGTTTGACATTGGATCATCTATTTTCAAGTGGTCTTCACGCTAGTTTGCTAGTCTTCTATCAAAAATGAGAGTTTTCTACGTCAATTTAGCTAACATCTAGTGGGCAGCGGGCTCCTTTGCTACTTTTATTCACACAAACAATAAGATTGTAAGTGATCACTGCCTGTACATGTTAGATATTTAATAATGCAATAGAACCCAAAACAATAGTTCTTAGAGTTTTGTCTGTTTGTCTTCGTTTGTGCGGACCAATCTCAAAAACGGTTCAATTGACTTCAATACGGTTTTCACTAATATATCGCAGTAAGCTTCACTTAATATTTAGTTTTCGTTTCTTCAATCGGTCTATGAATGTAAAAGTTATGTCAATTTGAAAAATTACGGATGTGAGCAAATTAGCACTTTCTGCTGTTAGAAAATCTAAAAATAACCAAAAATTGAAAACCACGTGAACAAAATTACGGGCATCAACTTACAAATAAAAGAGTACTATTATACTCGTCCTAAGGCAATATTGTTCTTTATATTTCTCGTTGTCTTCCTGAAGTTCCCGCGCTGGCGGAATTAAAAAACTTATACACTAAAGTTATACATAACAAAGGAAAAAGGACGTTGACGCAAAGTTTACAGAGAAAGTATAACAGATAAGGCTTAAAGATCTTACTGGTAATAAAATCTCTGTACATATCCCTAGTACTATGTATTTATATATAAATTTTGCTAAGTAACGGGTATTCACGATTAACGCCAATATTTCGAACCAGTTCCAGGGCTCATTGTCACGGCTAAATTTCAACAGCCAGTTTGATAGGTGCTACTGATAGATTCGATAGATCTATGCGATAATATTTCCTTAAAATCATATGTTGCCTATATTATACATACATGTGGTATTTGAAGATATCATCATATGATTGTTATATCAGATGGTTGTCAGGTATTTAATAATTCTTATATATTTATAGCGTTTCCTTAATAATTATATTTCAATACACAATATTTGGCGAAATGTGGTATTTGAAAATGTCTTCATATATAACAATTTATTTTTGCATACGTAATTGTTGTCTTATTATGACTTTATGGTGGCTGAAGTGCTATGTACATTAATTTTCGTTCTAATATCGGTATTCCTTTGTTTTCATTATCTGAAACCCTTTTTCCGGTTGCCGGCAACAATTACAATCGAGGCGCACATATTAGTCCTCAAGACTAGCCACGCGTCTCTGCATGAAGTCGAACAGGACTTTTGTCTTTGTAAAGGCCTTTTAAGATCAAGTGACTTGGATGCTCGTTTTTTTAAGCAACTTATCGGACTTAAAAAAAAGTTTACATCCAAATATTATTTGAACCTACGTATTTTTTAACTGTCAAATATAAGCCATTGTTTTTTAATCTTCTGCTTACCCAGTACGCCCCGCCCCTTCCCTGTCTCGCTGACAAAAAGTAAGGGTCCGAACGAGCTACCCAGTTTTTCCGCCTAATATTAGATGATATCGCTTTAATATATATTTCGTGGCCTGTCGTCTATGTAATTGTCGCTTAGTCAAATTAACGGTCTCTCCATTTGTAAGTTTATAATTAAATTAGTTTTTGTCAAAGGCTTCGCTCGCGCTAAATCAATATAATAGTATATTCATATTCACATAAACTTTAGTTACATACGTTGTTTTGTTTTCAAAACTCAGTGTTACGCTATACTATCCGCTGCCCGCAACTACGTTCGCGTTAGCTTTTATGTTTGGGTTTTTGCAGATTTGCTAATAGATTTTTTTTTTAAAGTGCCGAGAGTTTTTTCCGCCGTCTCTTTCCTCCCGGTCAACCTTAGCCAACAGGGCGTACAAAGCCGATGTAATGATTAAACATTGTACCCTTGAAATTCATTAATCGTGTGTAAATACCTAATTTTTTATTTTATTTTTATTTTCCTTTACTTACTTTTACAATGAAATAATATATTCGAATTAGAATTTCGCTAAAAGTTCTAATGTATTTGTCTATCCTTGATTCATAACAAAATATAAAATAAAATTGTGACTGAATTGATTAGTATTTAATTTATTATTGAATGTATAGCAATGCTTCTCTGTTCCTCTAGTTCATATAATACTAGTAGTTAAGTAACCAATTTTAAGGTATACAACTTTTAGTGTTTTAGAACTAACAAAGAAACATGATTCTCGCCTGACGATAAGTAGTTCAAACTTGAACATTACATGTTTTTGTAAAAATTCATAGAAATATGGTTCAATCGAAGAGGTACCAACGTCCTTATACTCTGTCCTAAAACAATTATTGTGTTTTAGTTCAGAAATTATTTTTGGCTTATATATAGGGCTTCTTTAGTCCTCATGCAATGTACTTATGTTGGACTTCAGGTGGGATTCCTATTCCATATGGTGTTAATATAATATGTGATTAAGGTACATGGACCCCAGCGAATACTTGCCGTAATACTGACAACAAGGTCGTTTGCTATTTTAATTTTGTAATTAAATAATATTATGATCATCATAGAATTTCCGGCAATCGTTAAAAAGTGATTAAAAAAATAACTATATTAAAAATGATAATAATTGTTTAACAATGATAATAAAGAGAGAAAGAGGGCATGGTGGTATATAGCAGCGTGTCCTGCCGTTTGCCATCGCGCCTTACAAGTTAGTGTTACCCCCCCCCCCCCCCCCACTGCGCGCATTTAGACGTTACACATGAAATAATATGCGTCGATAGATGCAATTCATCAGGTGGGAAAATAAAGTTGGCGTCACATCGTCCCCTCGTTCCAAAGCCTGTACTAAATGCGCCAATAGATGTTACACTAAAAAACTGTTACGCCAGACATTCATTCAATTCAATTCAATTCATTAGCCGAGACCATCAAATAGACGTTAAATCGTCCCTTGTTCGGACTTATGTAAAAAAAATCTCGTCGCGCCTCACGTAGTTCATCAGGTAGGACCATCAGTGGTTTCATCAGGTTCATCTGGTCAGGCCTTTTCATCAGGTGAGATCATAAAAGTGGCGTCAAGTTACCCCTCATTCAAACGTTTACAAGAAAAGTGCAGCAATACATGTACACTAAAAAAAGTCACGCGTCACGCCGGACACAATTCATCAGGTGGGACTGTAAAGTTGGCGTCACATCGTCCCCTCGTTCAAACGTCTGTAAAAAATGTCTGGTTTGAACTGTCTAAAGTCCTCGATGGGGCGAGAGGCGCTCTGCTTATGTAAGCGCCTGCTTATCTTAAGAACCCTTCAAACTTGAGAATATCGCTTACATTATTAATGCTTAAATGTATACTTCATAAGTTAAAACTCTCGTTTAATTGATTATTAAATAACTTTTTTTCTGAACTACAAAAAAATAGTAGTTCAAAAAAATTGTTAATGCTTTTTTTAATTTATAATTATTTTTGGCGTGTATTTTCTATTGTAACATATTGAAAACGATTTTGGTTTTGTTGGATATTTTAACAACGCAGACAGGGTTTTATAAAACCCAATATATTTTCCTGTCTAATATTTTTTCATTATAACTGAACTATTTTATTAATATTTCTCCATTATAACTGCAGTATTTTTTTACGTTTAAATAAAAGCACAAGAAGGTGCAAGGTGTCTGATGACGTCATTTTAAGTTGTTGCTAAAAACCATAAAAATCTACTTGTATCCTTTAACGGGATTGAAATGATTCAGAAGTCAGACGTAGATACGTTGCTACGTGTAAGGACTGAGATGGTCGCCTAGTTTGTAAATTTGCCTGATAGTCGCGAGTTTCGAACAGAAACAAGCATTAATTTACAGCAGCTTGTGAAGAAGTAGATGATACCTCCTCGTTCATTTTGTATTCTACTAAGTATATAAAATGTTATTTCCGTTTGCACGGGGATATCTAAAAAGTCTGAAGATTTTTTACTTTTGCAAGGTGGCAAAACTCATTCGCTCGTAATTCGCCGTGAAACAATACTTGTGTTTCTGTTGGAGAGATGTGGTTACCGGCTGTAGTTATCAGCGAGGCGACCAGCTCAGTCCTCATGAGTAGCAACGCATCTACGTATGATATTAAACAGGTCTTTAGTCCTTTGTGAGGTTGAACGTAGATGTCCTTGGATTTCAGAGATCATTTACTAAATTATTAGCATCATTACTAAATTAGTAGCAGATGACTTGCCCGCTGCAACTTTTCCACTATATAAAAAAGTTAAAATATCGACCATAAACAATAAATCACTTTTTTAAAAGAGTCAATTCCTTGTAAGTTCTATTTAAAAAAAAAAAAATATTCCATAATAATCGACAAACGTATTTTATCGGCTAAGTTCCCGTATTTCATAAACACATAACATCGTCCGGGATATATTAAACAAACTTGTTTGCTCCAGTTAGCTGTAAGCCATCCTATTAAATGCACAACACGTCTACGCTTTTGTAGTGTCCGACCACGTTTATTAACATTTTATTTATAAGTCGATAAAACTGAACAGTGTTATGTAGTTCTTTAGGTATACATTGCATATCATCAATCGACCCACTTTAACTGTCTTTAGATGATAGATCTACAGAATCGTGAGAATTTCAGGTTATGTGAGATTCCTCGCGGTGGGATTTCCCTCCGTTGGGATTTTCCCTCGATAGAATTTCCCCTCGATGGGATTTCCCCTCGATGAGATTTCTCCTTGGTGGTATTTCCTCACGTTGGGGCTTTATTCTTGATTCTATGCTTGTAGAACATACCAGAATCTGGAAATGAAAGCAATTGGTATTCTCCGCACTGCACGATCCTCCATTCGAGCACATATTGGGGGAGTATCCCCGGTTCCTCGAACCCCGGTTTGTGACTACATCAATATAGGACCACTCATCCGACATCCTTTCCGGGATGACTACGGTTAAGCAGCTGCGGCGTTTTACCACTCCTAACTCCGGAAGACTTATTTTAGCCGTCTCTTACTCATGCATGGGATACCGTAGCGATACTCTGGTCCCGAGCTATAGGACAAATAATGTATATTAATAATTACTTGGAAAGAAAACTTTGTATTCTTCTCCAATCTATCTTATTCCTGTTTACATATTGCACGCACAAAGAAAGGAGTGTGAGATGTGGCATAGTTAAAGTTCATGTGGAGAAGGAAAGCGAGAAAGCAAAATTTTATGAATAATATTTATTAAAACTTTTATGTAAGTAAAATAAAACATGTTCACACTGTCAATGTCAAACACATACTCTGTTGTAAGACATTCTTGCATACTAGATCAAATAATTTTAAAATATCCGATTGAAGGAGATCGGGTTTCCAGTTGTGGTCATCTTTTCATAACAGAGTCAATGAAACTTTTATTCTAATTATAAAATTAAAAAATATGTTGAATGTAAAATAATAATTCATTTTACAATGTACTGATACTCACTATTAGTATCTTTTATTTTTGATTGCCGATATTTCGGACCAGTTCCGAAACTGCGTTTTCGCCGTTTTGACGTGCCATGCAACAGATTCGATATATCGGCAATCAAAAATCATTAATCGTAATTACCCGGTACATAGTAAAATGTATAACTTTGTAAATATTAGTTTAAAATGTTATTATAATTATAGTCGAATTTCGTTTACCAGGCGATCATGAGTTCGTGTTTATTCGATGCGCCTGCTACTTATTATGCAGTAGGTTGGATTCCAAAGAGCTGATGTCCGATAAGTACCGCTTTGCATCAAAATCCGCAGTGCGCATTACCCGGATGGCGCATTCGGCCGTAACTACTGCTTAAGATGATTCACGCTACGCTGTGCCAGATTTTTAAAGGCCTTTTCTTGCTTATGCTAGGAATTGGACGGTTAGATGCCTTCAGGTTGTGTGAACTGCAATGGCGATTTGACCATCTATTTCGTGAAGATTCTTGTTTTAAAAACTTTGCCTAAAGGAAATCGCTTATTGCTTATAAGACCACTTATTAATCAATTTCGAAAAATTAGAGAAATTTATTAGTTATTTTATATATGTTCCGCGATAAGTACAAAAGTTGTAAATTTGATAGATTTTTTATGTATGTTCCGCGATAATTCTTTACTCTGTAATTTTAATTCGAATTGTTCATACCTGTAAAAGTAATTCGATCAATAATCCTGCGGCCTCTTACGAAAATATTTTCAGAATTTAATAATAGTTTGTAATGCCGCCTTTCAAAAACAATCAATGTGAACCACGTTCCACTAAAAGTATTTTTTCTTTGTAGTGATTATGAGGTCGGTTATATATTTGTTAAAAAAAAATGTTGAATGCTCATTATTCTATAACGTATGTATGTTCAAAACCGTTATAATATATCGTCAAAAATCATATAAAGAATTGAGTCTGTCCAATATTTTCAAACAGCCCGTAGGACCTCCAACAAGGATTAACGAATTCCATCTATCGATAAATATTGCGACTGCTTTGCGACTCCTCCAAAACACAGAAGCACGCTTGAAATTTAACCACCAACGGAGACCACTCCAACTTCAGACCGCATTCGACATTGCTTAGCTTTGTAACATTTGCATTACATACACGCCGTGTGTACCGATGTTATTTTAAACATCCAAAAAATGCACTGCAAATTTAAAGCTATATTGAAAAGCATTAATTGTAGCTCGTAGCGGGCGGGGAATTAACCGTTCGCCCGATAACTTGGCACCTCGTCGCGGAGCCTCGAGTTGTTGGGAGGGCGAGCAACACTCCGCCGTAAATACCAGTGCCTGCGGTGGAAATATGACTAATAGCTTCTGATCGCTTCAAAATTAATGCTAGTTTCATTTGTATTTTATACTTTTTTTAAGACTTTTTAAGATTTTTTATGTGAGAAGGGTAGCAAACGAGCATGCAAATCACCTGGTGGTAAATAGTCGCAGCCCATAGACATCGTGCAACCACAAACACGACTCAAATCCCATCTGAGCTGAAATATAATACGTTGCTACTCCTGAGGATTAAGATGGTTGCCTCGCTCCAAAATGTAGCCGGCAATCGCAACTCTCCAACCGAAATACAAGAAATGCTTTAGGGCGGATTAAGGAGGCGGCGTTGGTACCTAGACCCCCGGTCAAACTAAAGTTCTCCCACCTTTAATAGTGACTTCTTTCCATTAGGTGGCCTTTTTGTTTTATAAAATCTATGACTTGGTACTCCTGAACATTAAGAGTTTGCTTCATATGTAACTGAGCCGGCAACAACTTATTCCCGCCAAATGCAGTAATTACCTTAAGAAATGGGTGTGGTGTTATCACCTAATTAAAAAAATATTATCACCTAAGTTTTCCTTTTTTCTAAAAACAAATATGACCCTCGTTTTCAGCATAATTTTATTTTGAACACTGGCAAAACGCAAACGGCTTACCGTGCGAATATTTCGCGTATTGCCGCGAGACCTATGCAAATTCGCACTAAAATGTTACCCGATATTCAAACGAGTATGCAAATAGTTACTTAGTATCCATAACGAAATACGTAACACGGAAAACGGGAATAACGGGATAAAATTCCGGGATGGTAAGCGAACGAGTGCGTAAGGGTCGTGGTACAACTATTGTTTTTTAAAATTGTGGGTATGTTTCGTTTCACACAGGCTCTTGTTCGTTTACAAGCTAATTTGCTACTCTTTTAACATAACCGAGTAGCAAATGAGTGTATTTTTTTTTATTATGAAAGAGTAAGAAACGAGCATGCAGACCATCTGATGTTAAGTGGTCACTGCAGCCCATCGACAACACGTCCAATCTCAAATGGAACAGAAGTTCTATTTAAGAATGGACGCGGATGCGTTCCTACTCTTGAGGATTAAGTTGGTCGCCTCCAATAATATGTATCCGGCAACCACACGTCCCCAACCGAAACACAATACATGAGGAACATGTTTCTGTACGGCGCGTTGTGAGAGTGGCGGTGGTACCGCCCCGGGCGAGCTCTAACGGCTCTATAAATACACTCTGTTACGCAATACATTAATCGCTTTATGAAATTATATTTAACTCTGATGATTTATTTTCAGTTTGGGCATGAAAGGTTTTCCGTACACCGGTAGCCACATGGTCTATTGGTTTCAGATACTATTATTAATTGTATTAATATATGAGGAGAGTGGCCACAACTATTGTTATTTATAGCTTCATAAATTATCACTGAGATATTCACGAATATTGTTTAATGACTTTATGGTGAGGTCTAATAAATTGAGGTTCATATACAGGATAGCTGCACCCACGACTTCGTCGGTGATGATTGGCATAACTTCTCTTTTTGTTTACCGGTTTTAATGAAAAAAAAATGTTAAATGAAGCCCAACACAATGTAATCCTGAAAACTGTATTTTAATCAGATAAGTAGTTTCAGAGATTAGCGTGCACAAACACACATATACAGACAAACAGACAAAATGAACATTGTTTTGGGTTACCTTTTGGGATATTTTAAATCTATTTGCAATTTTATTATATGTATTCATATATGAGTAGGAGAGCGGCCACGACCATTGTTAGTAACAAATACATACTACATGCTACATAAATTATCACTAAGCGTATTCACGACTATTCTTTAATGACTTTATAGGTCTAATAAATTAAGGTTCATACACAGTATATTATGATATATGATACGGAACGGTTGGATTACGACACAATTATGCTCGAGCAGAGCAATGAATGTTAACTTTTACTTAGAACTGAGTTGAAAGTGACATTAATCGCAATGGGAGACGATGTCCCGTTCTTTGCAAAGAATGTAACTAACTGCACATTATTTATACATGTATACACAAAAATTATTTTGTAATGGATAGGTGGCAGTAGAGCTGGCTCAAGGTACCATCATCATACTCATAATATGTCGTAAAATAACTCTTATATTTCGGTTGGAGACGTGTGTACGGTTTACGATTTTAAACTAACATCATCGCAGAATTTGTACATTATGTTATGTAACGGATACTCACGATTGACGCTTTTTAATTGCCTTTATTTCAAACCAGTTGCATGGCTCGTGGTCACGACGAAACCCGACACAGTTTCGCCGTGAACACGAGCGTGAGTACCCGTTATAAAACGTAGTGTGTATGGTTGTTAGCATATCATGCCATGATCCCTGGCCTACAGTGACCATTTAATATCAGGTAACCAGCACTTTTTATGCCTGTTTTCGTACTTATGTAACTCAAAAAACGAAACAAAGTGCGTGCAATTCACACACGGCAGAAGTGAAACTTCTGAATAGTATCCTACGAGAGATTGAGATGGATTTAGAGTATTATGACTAACAGGATAAATGGTTTATTAATTTTTAACAAAGCTTTTTTATACAAAATATTATATTACATATATTTCATGTTATTTAGTATAAAATACTGTGTAATGTGTATTAAATCCTATTCTCTTGTCAATTTAATTCAATACATTTATGTGTTTGTTTCTTTATCGTGACGCATTTTCGTTTCATCCAATTTCAAATCACAATTTTCATTAACTTCTTTGGATCTTCAACACGATTGATGTAATGACATCATAACATAAAAAGTAAACAGAAAAATCATATAGAATCTAGTGTATCTCCCACTTTATATACTGACGTAAAAATCTAACACGTCGTATTTGCCCTCGTGCGGGTAGATTCGGTTCCCTCGTAAATGCTAGCACATAAAACGTTCAATCACACAGAGGATGTATTGTGACAGGCAGGTATTTTTAATGGCCACGTATGCTTTTTGTTGGAGAAGTAGTAAACGACTGTGAAGGGTTGATGGTAAATGGTCTTTGTAGCCCATAGATATCTACGTCCAAGCTTGAACAGGACTTGAAGAGGACTGCGTTTGTCGCCTCGCTTGTATTTGTAATCGGCGATACTACCTTCCTAATCGATACACAAGGACTGCAACACGCTGATTCATTAGGACGCCTCTGGTACCTCCCCATTTGAAACGTTGTTCTATAATTTGTCAAAAATATCATATACACGTGTGTGTGATTGTGTGTGTGTAAATGGCCACTTCCGACCATGGACCATGGAACCAATTCCAAATAGAAACAAATCTCACGAAAATATAACACATATTACCTCACGTTACCGCTCTGGCAAAATTTTGTCTAGTATTAAAATTATTGGTACTCCAAAAACTTTACGGATAAATCGTGCACAGTATTAAAAGTAGCTTATGATTTTTACCCACACTACAGTCCACGGTGGTGATTAAATACGGATTGTTAAACCCATTTCGTAAAAGCGAATACACGCTAAATTATCGGTCATTATCCAAACATTATTTACTGAATTTCAGAAGTTAAATTAAATGTTGACCTAGACATTTAGTAAAAACTCGTTCTAGTTTTGATCTATTTAATTACCTATCTAATTTTAAGACATAGAAAAAATATCTGTACAAATAAATAAAATTGGAGTGTCTGTTTGTAATATTAAAATAATTGCATTTTACTGTGTGTCTGTCTGTTTGTTCCGGATAATCTCTGAAACGGGTGGACCGATTTTGAGGGGACTTTCACTGGCATCACTGTTTGATTTTTTTTATATATTTGCTTCAGCTATACATACTGGATAAAATTAGAGCTTTATTATGTACTAGATTTTACGCTCGGCTTCGCTTGCGTAGCACTTAAATGAATATCAAAAATCATTTCAGCGAATAGTAACAAAAAACTAGAGTGGTACCTAACCTCAAAAATATTAATAGTTTTAGTATCGCCTATAAGTGACACAATAAAATAACGTGAAATATACAAAAATTCAAAACAGCTGAAATTATAGTCAATAAGATATTAATTTTAAGGCTTTGAAGTTTTCATTTTTTTTACAATAAAGTATAAACCTATTGTTAATAAGTATAATCCTATTATTAAGGAAGTAAACAAAAATATTATCTGAATGGAACTTCAGCGACGGTAAATAAATCGTGCTCCATATTAAGATTAGCTTATGACCAATCCACGCTGCATCTATGGCTCATGGTAGTAATTAACTATGGATTATGGTTAACCGGCGCGAGCCGAGCGACCCGGGTAACCGAGCGAATTGTGTCGCTGAATAAAGCAGAAATTTATCCCTCATCGGAATTTTATCCCTCATCAGAATTTTAAAGCTCAAACCTATCTTGAATTTCTTGATTAAAAACTCGTCATAGTCACAACTAGAGGCTTTTGAAACCTTTGGCTCGTGGGGTCCGCGTGCCAATAAATATTTCAAACTAATAGTATACCACGTTTGATCGACGCCGCCGGTGACAAAAGGGCTGGTTTTGAACCAGAGAGAGAGAGAGAATCTCGCGGAGAGAATTTCTAGTCTAAAGAAAAAGCAGTCTAAAGTTTACATCTCTAAATATTATAAATCTTTTTATCGCACTTTGAAGCGAGACGACCCTCTTAGGCCTCAGGAGTAGCAACGTATTTATGTTCGAGCTCAGATAGGATTTCGGTCGTGTGTTTATGGTTGTACTTGGATGTCTATGGGCTGCGACTACTTAACATCAAATGGTTTGCATGCTCGTTCGCTTCTCTTCTCACATAAAAAAACGAAGTCCCCTGTCGCTTCTGTCTGTCGGTCTGTCTATTCGTGATACCCTCAAAAAGTACTGGACGAATATTCTCACAGTT
>DWON01008079.1:0-12398 GCA_018251015.1 Phocides pigmalion okeechobee
TAGTAATATAGTATATATATATAGTAATATAGTAAATATAGCGAAGGGATAAAATAAACCTTATTTCTTAAAAAGCGTGGGCAAGCTCGCGACCAAAATTTAAAATATATTTATTTTAATGTTCATAAAATTTGCACCGTGAAAAATTAAAGTGAAAAATTAGCTTAAATGTGGATGCTTATATAAAGGAGGTTTTCTCTACAAGACAGTTGGCTCGTATCCAAAGCCTTAAGTTGCTGGTGAACTGGGCATTATCACATTTATAAACTGTTGTAATGATACAAAAATGTGAAGTTTGAGAAAAGCTCGCAAACAATATTATATTTGTAATCATTTTGATTTAAAAATATGTTTATTCATTTAACTATATTAGAACTGTGCGATGATCAATATTTATCTCCAAATATCTATATAAATATTATAAAACAAAGTCTTCCTTCGCGTCTGTCGGTCTGTTCATGATAAAGTCAAAAAGTACTCGACGGATTTTCTCAGTTTTCAACAACATTTTGGTGCATAATAAGTTAACTTTTCTTGTATATTGGAGAAATGAAATAGTAATCAGATCGTTGAAAATAGACGTTGCTAATTGTAAGTTTTTGCAGCTACTTTACTACTACGCCTTTCTAAGCAATGTTTTCATGTTATGTATTGCTATATAGTTTATAGCAGGTATCTAAGTTTCACGGGTAAAACCGCAGAATAAAGGTACTTTTGTGATTTTAAACTAAAATTATTATTGAATTTATATTTGTACTATGTAACGGATACTAACGATTATCGAGTTTTAATTGTCGATATTTTGAAGCAGATGCATGGCTCGTGGTCACGGCTTGTGATGTCGGCGACTTAGCCGTTGTGTAGAGGGGGAATGTGATTATCCTATATAATTCAGTCAGAAAAATATTTTTGTCATTCGTTAAATATTCGATATACGTAATCGTAAATCGATACGATATACGATATCAAATACTTTGTAAAAAATCTTATGATTTAGACAGGATAGTGATTTTATTTTCGCCCTTTGAATTTACGAAAATATTAATGTTATTATTGTTGTTAGTATAGTTATGTTTTAATTACAGTGTTTTATAATTTAATATAGTTTAGACTTATGCTCATGTAAATCCCAAAATGCATCTTAAAATAAAATAAAATTTAATCACATTATTAAAATAAATGATATGGTGACGTCATATCATTTAAATATACATCCTGTATAGCCCGTATGCATCTCGCCAGAATCACAGATTCTAAATTATTCATGCAAGTTAATGCTAACCTTTGTTTGTTTGTTTGTTATGATGGATATTGGTTATAATATGTAATTATTCATTTACAAAAATATAATAAAATCAAATTACATTATACGTCGATTTTTATTTTGGATATTATATGAAACAATTAGTTTAAAAAATACACTTTATTACAGAAATCATTTTTTATTTTCATTATCAAAACACCATGTATATGATCTCAAGCTAATCTATTTACAGTATTGAAAGAGTTTCAAATTAAATTTACTTGTAATTTCTTTCTTTCTATATTTAAATTTTACATTACAATAATGAAAATGTTAAAACTTATCTTTTTATTTTAACCTTAATCTTTAACGTTTAATAATACCTAATTATGGTCTATTTACATATAAAATAAGTAGTTTAGCAATTTACAAATTCATAAACATATTAAATCTATCAGGAATCAAAGTTTACAACACCCTATATAAGACGCTTGGTACTTCAGTTAAGCATCCTGTCATCTTAATTGATTTTTTATCTTAATCTTTAATAACACATACTTGTAATCTACTTATGTATAGGTAATTTAATTCAAATAGATACGAGACCAGTCAGGATTCAAAGTTTGCAACACCCTGTATTAAACGCTTGGTACGTCAGTCAAGCATCCTGTATAGTCAGCTAAATGCATCCTGCGAGGGTTACGGTTCCTGAATAATTCATTCCTCTTGGCATATCAACTCGCTTGTTTAAAGTCAAGATCGACATTGATTCTAATGGTTTTATTTAATCACTAGCCATATTTTAATCATCAAACTAATAAACATACGTAATAAATAAAACATGATCATGTGATCTTGCGTCTAAATATCTATTATATATCAGAATAAGGACCTCATAAACGACTAGTTCTCTTTGTACATTTTAATTTAAATAATTATCTTGTAGTAATTAAACAATAATCATAGTAATTATTGTCTAATTACTACAAGAAAACAAACAAATACATAACAAAACAAACAAACATAAAACACGAAACATGATCATGTAATGTTGCGGTTAAATATCTATGATATACCAAGATAAGGCACAGCTTAACTGCACCTTTAATAACCAGTCATGCCGACACGAAGGAAAAGAAAAGAGCACCATGTTACTTGGGTACAGGATTTACTTTAGATTGTTTAGGTAAGGCTTTTATTATAATTAGTTTTAAGATTTTCATTATTGTATTTAAAACTGTCAAATAAACAATATACGAAAAAATATTACTTAGGTTAAATGATTATATATCTTAATAAAATTAATTCGAGATATAAGACCCTTTCCCTTCCGATCTTAACCCGAAAAGGGCATTGATTACACCCTTATTATGTTACAAAGGGCCGTCGAGGTATAGTTAATGTATGTATTTCCTATAAAGGGCCAGTTTGACCTTATTTACTTGAGTACTTATTCATAAGAACGGCTTAATATTGTAATATATAAGTTACGTCATGTGCCTCCATTCATTAGCCCTTAAAATCCGTCTGAAGTGTGCACAAAATTTCACCACTGTTGGTCACCCATCCAAATTCTGACCGGGCTAGATGTAGCTTCATTTTGTTCATCGTTCATGATCTGCCTATTTAATAATAATTATATTGTACTCGCGCAAAAGTCAATATTTTAATACCTTTCAATGATTCATGCAACTCTATTTTTTGACGAAAATCTATGAAAAGAATGAAATAATTTTACAAATTTTCATCTACATATTTTATCGTATGTTATTCCATTTTTAACTATTATTTTACCTTCTTAAAAGCACCCGTTTGAAAATCTTCTAAATTATTTTAATTTAAAAATAAATAATAATCCACCTTAAAGCATTAAAGTGTTTCGGTTGGAAAGGTGCGGTTGCCGGCTACACTTTCAAGCGAGGCGACCGTCTTAGTCCTCAGGAGTAGCAACGTATCTATGTTCGAACTCAGATAGGATTTCGGTCGTGTTTGAGATTGTACATGGATGTCTATGCGCTGCGACTACTTACCATCAGGTGGTTTACATGCTCGTTTGCTACTCTTCTCACATAAAAAAGATTATATTTCTTAAATTTTCAACCCTTATCCACATTTAATGGAGTAAGAATATTTCAATATTTCTTGCTTATAACTGACTTACGCTCTACAAAGAATTTTTAAGTTTCAGTATTTTACGTCCAGCAGTTTCGTTTGTAAGTTCATCTCTGAGTTAGTTGTCACGTTCCTCTTTTATGTCTATATATTTAAAACTAGCGACCCGGCCCAGGTTCGCTCGGGTAATATAGATTATATTTACTTACATTATTTTACTGTCATACATGCATCCAGTCATTACCTAGTTGCAAAAACTAACAATTTGAAACATCTATTTGGCACGACGACTGAATTACTCTATTGAATTTTACTATTTAAGTTTTCGCTCAATTTATAAAAACAACTTAACTTATTATGCACCAAAACCTTCTTCGGGAATCACTGTACTTATTGAGTTTACCATGAACAGACAGACAGACGCGACGAGGGACTTTGTTTTATAATTTTTCAAGATAAAATGACTTTTGTTAGTCTGACTAAAACTCGAGAACGTTTGGACCAAATTGGCTAATTTTGGTTTCGAAATAGTAATATAGTATAAGTACAAGAAAGGTTTAAAAGTAATAGAAAATAGTAAAAGCAATAATTTTATTTTTCCATACAAACACTTCGTACTGGTCAAATAGTTGGCGTTTACAAATTAAAATTTTAATCGAGGAAGAGAGCTTAGACTAATGGATATTAAAAGACCCGTAGCATGCTCATTCAATTGATTAATATGTCATCTATTCTTTTAAATTATTTTTATATTAGTATATTATCAAGATTTATGTTGTACGTAGCTTTAGATAACTTTCTAATAAATATGCTGAACTCATCACTAATATTTGTCAGTAAATAATTCTGTAGAAAACATTGCTACGCCCTGGCAGGGTTCATGCCGAGACGTTATGTACTATATTTAAGATCACGCTTAATACACGAGCATGATGCAAAGATACTTACTTACTTAAACATATACACATATTATTCTCACAAGATGTTTTTGTTTTTCGTTGTCCGTTAATTTTTAGTTATTGAACTTTGACATTGTTTAATTCAAAGGCGGTTTGATCTCCGCAGGGTCAGCTAGTTGATACATATATAATTTTGTAAAACCACGTTGCATTACTATCCCTATTATTATTACCCACTTGTGTCTACACTTCATGCCGTGCCAACAAATACCGAATGAGTAGCAAAAACAATTTCCGCATACCAATTAGAATTGCAAAGCGGTGTTATCAAACGGAAACTTCCACAGCGCTTCTTAAACCCAAAGCTTCGTAATTAGAAGTTTCTCGCGCCTACAATGTTTAAACATTCACCCGTTGTCTTTACTTTGTCATGTTGTTATTCGAAAAGTTCAGCAAATTATGTCAAGTTATTCAAAAGTATGCCTTACTTAACAACGAGAATATATCAGTACATGCAACGGAACATTGATTCTGACTCCTGTTCAGTTAGCAACGCAACATAGGAAACTTGAATAAATATAAATTATGTTGAGATCTTGAGAGGTATGCCTTACTTAAGCACGAGAATACATCAGTATATCAGTGAATACAAACAATGCAACATTGATCTGACTCCAGTTCAGTTAGCAAAGCAACATTGAATTGAATTGAAAGTTGAATAAACACAAATTATGTTGAGTTATTGAGAAGTATGCCTTTCTTAACAACGAGAATGTATCAGTAGAAGTAACGCAACATTAATCTAAATCCAGTTTAGTTAGCAACGCAACATCGAAAAGTTCATTAGCTTGATTTGAGTTACTAAGAAACATCCATTACTTAACAAGGAAAAATATTATTAGTCTTTTTAATAAAATTTGACCGTACTTCCGTTGGCAACGCAACGTAGAATAAATGAGTAAACGTAAATAATGTTGGCTTATTCAACACATATGAATTAATTTACATAGAAAATGTATTAGTAGAAGTAACGCAACTTTTATGAGACTTTAGTTAAGTTGGCAACGCAACGGCAAAAAGTTAAGTAAACGCAAATAATATTGAGTTACTCAAAAGTACACCTTACTTAACAAGGCGATTATATCATTTCAAGCAACGCAAATTTGACTCAAACTTACTCAGACTTCAGTTAGAAATACTACATACAATCTTTGATGAGACTTCAGGTCCTTGCATCGCTTAAATTTTCTTTTTTTTTATAATGAAAGATTAAGAAACGGGCATGTAGGCCACCTGATGTTAAGTGGTCGCAGCCTATAGACATCCACGTACAACTACAAACACGACCAAAATCTTATCTGAGCTCGAACGTAAATGCCGGCAACCACACCTCTTCAACCGTAACACAAGTAATTCTTTACGGCGGATTATGAGTGTAGCGGTAGTACCTCCCTGGTCGAACTAAACTGGTTTTTCACCTTTCGAACGTACGATACGTCCAATTGTGGGACATTAAGCCCATTATAGTATGTCCGATACTATCAAACCGTACAGTTTCGCTTTGTTGCGTTACAGAAAATTTTAAACACATTTTTTTCGGCCGGAAATTGAATTGAATAAAAATGGAAAACAGGCCGTACGCAAACGTATGATGTTTGTTTTGTTAACGGTGTCATATGTAGCGTTGGAATAAAAAAATCTAGTTCAAATAAAACATTTAAAATATACTTATTTTTCTTTTGTTATAAAACTGCAGGCCACAGGTTGCAAGTTATTCGTTTTTTCGGTCGTTCATTTAATCGTTCACGTATTTTTTCTGTTGATTGTTTGCTCGTGCGTTCGATCGTTCTTTCGATCGATTGTTCGATCTTTTGCTCGTCTGTACTTTTCAACGATTGTTCACTCGTTCGTTCGACCATTCGAACGATCGTTTGTTCGTTTAATCGTTCAATCGTTCGCATGTTAAATCAATTGTTCGATCGTTCATTCGTTGGTTCAACAGATCGTTCGAGCGTTCGTTTTTTCTTAAGGGGAACGTAACTTTAACAACTATCTTCCAGCTTTTTTATTATTACGAAAGAGTACGAAACGGGCATGCAGGCCACCTGGTATTAAGTGTTCACTGCAGCTCATGGATAACCACGTCCAATCTCAAATAGAACAGAAGTTCTATTTAAGAATGGACGCGGATGCGTTCTTACTCTTGAGGACTAAGATGGTCGCCTGCAATAATGTGTATCCGGGAACCACACCTCCCCAATCGAAACACAATACATGAAGAACCAGCGGCTCTACCACATTTAGAAGCTATTTTTGTTTATGTACACGACAAAATATAATTAAATTTGAACTCCCCGTGCTAGAAGGCATTACCATTAGACTATCTCTGTCAATAAGATTGAATTAAGGATATTAATTCCATTTTTAAAGTATTTAGATTACTTTCGACAATCAAGCATACGCGACAGTGCAATATAAATGGAACCGCAGATTTGCTTGTTATGAAATTAAATGATTATTTCGGACTTAAATGGCCGATCCTGTATTTAATACCTCAATTTGCATCTAAATCCAGTGAAATTGGCCAAATCTGCTTTCAGCATGATACCTTTAGTTATTATCTGGCATGCTTAAATTAAAATAACTATTGCCGTCCCACTGCTTAATATATGCGATAATACTTTATTACATTTATATTTTAATTAGAATACTGAAAATCTTTCTAAAACAGAACTTACTTACCAAAAATCAAAAGAACTGTAAGGAATTTGAACTCAACTCTTTCAGATTGGAACTGTTAAAATGAACACTGTCGAGCAAAATTAATCTATCTAAAGGTGGGAGAACCATAGTTCGACCGGGGAGGTACCACCGCTCTCATAATCCGTAATAAAGCATTACTTGTGTTTCGGTTGGAGAGGTGCGGTTGCCGACTACACCTTGAAGCGAGGTGACCATCTTATTCCTCAAGAGTACCAACGCATCTACGTTTGTGCTCAGATAGGATTTCAATCGTGTTTGTGATTGTATGTCTATGGGCTGTGACTACTTAACATCAGGTGGTTTGCATGTTCGTTTGCTCATAGTTTCAAAAATGTCGCTGTCATACTTTATTACATAGTAACAAAAATAATTTTATCGTCTCTCCTAATCGTTGGCAGTAACACAAGAGCATCATTTGTTATGAATTTCAAAATGGCGGGTTATTTTAGCAACTATCACAGTCACGAATTATATTTGATATCAGTCATTAACATTAATTTAGATCAATTAAAATGCATTTAATGAAGGCTCGATGTTTCATTTATATAGTACTTTGAAATTAATAATGTGTATTATTCATATCTCTCTCTCACACACACGCACACACAATTAATCTTAAAAGATTATTTATTTTAAGTGAAACGTCTGAGATCGTGATTTAATAATCTGGTATCTGAAGCCCAAGAGGTTTACATAATATATAAATTAAAAATAATAAATCATTAAATTCTGTTAAATGGTCCAAAACATGCTTTTAAAACTTTCTAATAACAAAAGATGGCAACCCTAGATAATTATCACTATTACCACTTTCATAGTATCATAAAAGTGATAATAGTATTAGTAGTTATTCTATAAATTATCTTCAATAAGAATAAAACTCAGAAGTGAAATGCATTTAAAAACCCGACTTATCCGAAGGCTGTACGATCCGACGAAAGTCGCCCATAAAATATCACTTACAGACCTTAGAGCGATAAAAACAAACGGCCAACCCCACATTTCCAGTAATAACTAGTTCCGAAGCGAAATCCCCCGCCATTCTGCTCTATAACACCTCTTCTAACCGCCCTGAACCGGTTTGAACCGGTGCGAACTGCTCCCAACCAGATGTCGCATGACAAATAGCAATGTGGTGTGAGATGATTTCGGGACTCGCATAAATCTTTAGCAAGGAAGTTAGTTGGAATTTCTACGGTAATAACGTTTGGGTATTTGTTAAATTATCTGCTCTTAATGAGATGCATGTAAGTTTAAATTAAATTGCGGAGCGTCAGTGGAATTCACTGTTAGCGACGTTACATTTGAATAGCTTTTCACATTAAATACTCCGTTTAATAGTTGTGGATGCATCCTTTCATCACCATCAACCCTTTCTATACTGTTAGGTACTTATGACTTCAGTTGACACCCTCTTCGGAAGTTTGAATGTTTGAAGCCAAGGAGACTGAATTACTATGGTAAAAATCCAATGCAAACTTCATTCAATTCTCACTATTTTTCACTATTCTTATTTCATCTGTTATGTCTGTATTTTTAGTTATGTTAAATTGCTATGTTTGTTTATGTGAATTTTTTTCTTTTGATTGTTGTATTTATTCATGATCCTTATATTCGCATACCTAACCCCCATTCATTTACCACTGCTACTCCTTTTCCATAGGTTGGCTGGAAGAGATCGCTGCATGAGCGATAAGTCGGCCTATTGTGTACTATGTTGTGAAATATATAAATCTTTGTCTTTATATAGTATGCAATAAAGTATATTCTATTGTTTAGATCTTAGACAGGAAGTTTCAATTCATTAGATAAAAAACATAGTGTTGTAAATGAACTAACCCTTTGTTATGGTAAGCCGCAAACCTAAAACGTTCAATTTACAATCGACATATCTAATATGTTACATTATCCACGTCATGACACTCCGGGGCATACCACTGCTGGGGGTATTACTGACCACGGGTAGGAGACCCGTGGTCAGTCATACCACGTATCACATATCAGTTCACTATGAAGAGTAAAAACATAGACTGATACGGTTGTTGTGTTAGAGGACGTCAGTTGTGTTCGTTATGATCCCGGTGTTTTCTAGAACCACGAGAAGCCACCGAGAGGGTTTTAATGGATGGAAATCCCACATAACCTGCAATCGCTCCCACGATACTGTGTACCGTTGAGAAGTCTTACTTAAAGTTAAAGGATACGGCTAAGCGCTTAGTGGACTTTACAGACCTTTGAAAACTTCATGGAAATCTCTCTAGCTTGCAGTTTATCTCACAATAAATGATTTGAAATTAATATCATCGCGAAATGTACACATTTTATTATATAGGTACTCACGATTAATTCTTTTTAATTGCCGATATTTCGATCCCGTTGTATGACTCGTGGTCAAGGTTAAACCAGTTGCATGACCATGAGCCATGAACGAAAATTAAGAAGCTTTAATCGTGAGTATCCGTTATATGTATAGTAAAATGTTATTTCAGAATGTTTTCCTTCAACGTGTAGCGTTGAAAGAAAACATCTCTTCTCCCAACTTAATTTTTTTGGTAAGCTACCATAGATGATTATTATAGATATAATAGTAACTGTTTATAATTATTAATATCTTGTTTACTTGTTTGCTTGCGCTCATGTTATTTACAGACAAAGCCCAGTAAATTATTATTATTCCCCTATATTTAAATGTAAACAATCTTGCACAGCGTAATATTCTCAACGAGAATAGAGTAAATAGGGGAGATAGCCGCTGATCCACGGCCTTTGAATCTCAGTATATTGAGCTTTGCTGCGGGATATTGTAAGCATTTCCATGTTTATATTAAACAGAAATATACAATAATAGTCTGTTGTACGCTAACATAATGCTAAGAAAGTATACAGAAAGAATTAATGGAAATTTCCCGTGGTGTATTTGAATTTATTTAACTTGGAAGCAATATTTAAAGAAAAAGTAGCTTTACATCTTGATATAACTTTTTATTTTACTAAAACTAATGCTCACGATTAATGAATTTTAATTGCCAATATTTCGAATTAGTTGCATGGATCATGGTTACGACTAAACTACCACGGTTGCGTGGCTCGTGACCACGGCTAAACTGCCACAGTTACATGGCTCGTGGTTACGACTAGACTTCCACTGTTGCATGGCTCGTGGGCTCGACTGGACTGTCACAATTGCATGGCTCGTGGTCACGATTAGACTGCCACAGTTACATGGCTCGTGATTACGACTAGACTTCCACTGTTGCATGGCTCGTGGGCTCGACTGAACTGTCACAATTGCATGGCTCGTGGTCACGGCTAAACTATAATAGTTGCATGACTTGTAGTCACGGCAGAACTGTTACATTAGCACGGCACGTAGTCATAATCTGTAACAATTTAACCCTGACTACGAACCATGCACCTGGTCCGAAACATCGGCAATTAAAAATCATTAATAGTGAGTTCCCTTTACATAGTCAAATGTATAAATTCTCGATAATCTTAGTTTAAAATCATATATATCAGCTAGCTAGCTAAATTGCATATAGCACCTGTTATAAACTGTATAGCAAGTGTACTTGAAAATTATTGCACAAAAAGACGACTATATTTACCTTTTAATTATATTTTGATAATTGCTCAGTCCCCCAATCCAATATTGCTATAATACATTGTTCTTTCATAATACTCTTTATTTTTTCACGATTTTAAAGAATAATAAAAGTATAAATAACAATTTAACAAATAACGTGGAAAACAAACGGTATAAAAATATAATATAGCGTGACAATAGCATATAATAGCGTATAATAAAATCAGAGACACACTCACTCGGTAAACAAAATTTGAGGCGGATTATATAAATAGCCTTCACGTTAGATAAACGTAAACAAATAAACAGACATATCGCTTGTCCGCAAAAATACTGTATTATCTCTAAAAACGTAATTTTTCAGGAGAAACGATTAAAGTTTTCAACGTACTTTTTTTAGTCGAACTGTATCGTTAATTCAGTTAGTACCAAATTTTGACATGACACTGTATTCTTCCGAACAAGCGACATGAATCGTAGCAATGTATCTGTGATTGACATCTGATGGGATCCTGGGACTTGATCTATGTATATGGTCATAAATGTAGTTTAAAGGTCGGAGAACTATATTTCGATCGGGGAGGTACCACCGCCGCCCCTATAATCCGCCGTAAAGCAATACTTGTGTTTCGATTGGAGAGGCGCGGTTGCTGGCTACACTTTGAAGCGAAGCGACCATCTTAGTCCTCAGGAGAAGCAACGCATCGTTCGAGCTCAGATATGATTTCGGTCTTGTTTGTGGTTGTACGTGGATGTCTAGGGGCTGCGACAACTTAACATCAGCTGGTTTGAATGCTCATTTGCTACTCTCACATGAAAAAAATACATAGGCAAGTGGTAATTTACAAATCAGGTGGATTGCACACTCGTTTGCTACTTCAAATTATTAATGAAAAAATTTTAAGGCTAGTACCAGATGTTATCGTTCGAAATAGCCAAATTACGATATGACGTGAGGTTAATGATACTAATATTTCCGCTTACAATGAACAGAGTACTGTTGATGTTGACACTAAAACACGCGACACCACACATTTTGTCGTAAATAAAGACATTTAGACAGACGAACTAAAGTGTATAGACATGGGACACCTGACTGAATATCTAAATAGGTACTTATAAGAATAATAAGAAAAATCTTAAATATAATTATAATAAAGCCTAATCAAGCAATCTAAAGGGACTGTGCCCATGCGGCATAGTTACAAGAACGATAGCCGCATTACCGCGTTGAATAGCGATTGCAATTCTCTGCGATAGCTATTCAATGCGGACAGAGGTATGAACCAGTCCTGTCACCGGCGGCGAAGATCAAACGTGGATTTAATCCCTTGATTTTTTTAAATAATTATTATCTTGTGTACCAAGTTCTGAAAGATATTAGAAATAAAACAAGAGTTTTCTTTTCAACATCCTCTTTTGTGGTAGTTTTTTTGTTAATAACGAAAATATATCCAAAATATATATATGAAATTTCATCTTAAATTATATTAAATTTTTGATATATTTCTAACATTTTAATATATATGCATATTTGTAACATTGTTTACAACGGTATTGCATGACGGCTTTTGAGAGTCATGTTGTTTAATATAACGCTAGTCAAGTCAATCTTATCACCAAGGCCGCTATCAGAAGTTTCTCATCAAAAACCATGTATTTTGTAACTGATATTTTGCAAAATATTTTCGCAAGTTAAGTGTACGCAAAGGTGGTAGAGCCGTTAGAGCTCGCCCGGGGTGGCACCACCGCCACCCTCATAACCCGCTGTAAAGCAACATGCTCTTCATGTATT
>DWON01008080.1:0-12398 GCA_018251015.1 Phocides pigmalion okeechobee
AGCTTGGTGAAGTATTTAAGAAGATATCGACGATTTCATAACCGACCCTTTTTCTTTGCGGTTCAGTGTAGTATATACTTTGAGTTAAAAATAAAAGTGATGATGATGCCACAATCAAATTATGAAGTTATACCATATACATCAACGAAGATATACATTTAGAATTAAAAATATAACAATTCTTAACTTACATTGCGTCATATTCCAATTCGTATCCAAAAACTTGAATAACATTATCCTCGCATTCATTTGGCTTCTGTAACGCGTATTGGGTGAAATTAAGGAAAATCTGCAAATAAAACACATTGTTGAAAATATCACATTTATACTTTTGAAAGATTTTTTTTTCTCTGGATCAAACTTTCCTGTAGTATTGAATCGCTGATTAAATTCTCATAATACCAAGGCCTAGCAATTTTAAGTACTTGCCACCCATGTGAGATGTGATGAAGTACAAAAAACGACCGATAAATCATAGGAAGTTATGATCAATTAGGATCCACGTTGGCTTTGCTACTACGATTATAGCTCTCAGCATCTCAGTGGCTGGCTAAAGTGTCAATAGACCTATCACATGGCTTTGAGAACCAATAATCATTGGGAAAATTAATTTTTCAAGTAGGTTCTCGACTTTTCTGGTACGTTGCTCGAGTGGCAAGGTTCTTCAGTGGCATCCATGTCAAGATGAAAGGAGAACTAGTGACCATCCGAATAGTTGTACCAATAATAATCTAAGAAAGATAACTGTATATGCTGGCTTTAGAAGAAATAAGACGTTGGCTATAGAAGTGTTGACAATTAGGGGAAGCCTCTCTATAATCAAATGGTTCCTCAAATGTTTCAGAATGAATGTAATAGAAGTAATAGGACATAGATAAATTTGGATTTTTTTTGTTAAGTCACCTTAGTATTTTCAGTAGTTTTGATGGTCCATAAAACATCAAGAGCCTGGTTCTCACTCTTTTCGGTGCAATCACGTTCAATCTTACTGGAATCAATTGTTCCGTATAATGGATTCTCGGATTCGTGATAACATGATGATGGAATACTGTCTGTAAAAGAAGAGTTATGCATAATTTGATGATTGGAGTATTTACTCAATTTTGTTGAGCATCAATAGTGCATTTACTGGGTGTTTTTTGCTGTTTTTTGGAAAGAAAACATGAAAAAAATTAAGAATTGCTTTCGATATTGCTTCATCTGTCTGATCGCATGCGAATTGACTGGTCGAGACTTCGCAACTTCCTTACAAAAGATCTCAAATTTGATATGATTTAACTAACTGAACGTTAAGTAAGGTGAGAAAACCTTATTAAATTATGCTTAACTTACCAGATCCAAAACAAGGATATTGTCACAAACATTTATGAGTGCCTATTTACGATGAGTTGTAACATATACTTACGGCTGTTAGTCCCAGATTCGATGAATTTGATGTTGATATGAAAGCCCTCGTACTCTATCGTCTCATCTGATTTGAATTTGAGCCAGGCGTGAGGACCAGACGTAGTGATTTGCCGTGGAAATGCTTCTCCGCAGACTTTGTCCAAGATTTTGGCGTATCCCATCAAGCCATCTCGAATCTGTTAGGAATGTCTTTTTATTGTTATGTTTTATAAGATAACTAAAGGATCAAAAATAATTAAATTAAAATATGGTGACAGAGACTGGAAGGTCAATTTTATTTAAATCAAAGCCTTTTTTTATATAAGATATGTTGATGTGCAATTTGTGGGTTCCAACAATTGCTAAAACCTATCTTAGAGATCCAATAAGTACTTACACAAAACATATTTCCAGAGACGGTAAACTCTTTTAGGGAGAGAAGAAATGACCAGACACATACAGGAATTTTATAAAATATTAATAATTTATCGTAGCTACATCGTAAAACGTATGACCATTAAATTATTCAGAAGTATTTAAGGAGCGGAATGAAAATTCGGCTAAGTCGTTTATTAATTAAAATTCGTGTACCAATCCACACTTGGCGGTCTACCAATCCGCATTTGGTCAGCCGTCTTTCGTAGGCCTCAGTAGTTAACGTAATTTAATCAGTTATTCGGTAGGCCTAAATAGAACCTAATCATTCTCATTATAAGAGGGGAACCGTGCCCATAAATCTTGAATGTCAAAATTCCTGAATTTCAATAATCAGGTGTACGATAAATTACAGAACGTAACTACCATTTCGTAAGTACTATGATACGTCTTTGTTATAAAAGAAGATTGCAAAAATTAACTTCATGGCTTAAGGTAATAAATTAATCTATTTTTAAATAATTCTTAATACCTTAACTAAACCAAACATATATACTTACTTCTAAGTAGTCATAGGCGCATTCTGGATGATATTCTATGTGGAACATGTCGACAAATGTGAATTGGATGACTTCTCCTTCATTACCTTAAAATAAATGGATTGCTTGTAATTGATAAACTGATGAGATTTTGTCTCTTCACGTAACCTTTCATCGTTTTATGTCCTAAAGCAAAACTTAGTCTACAAGACTGGTAGTGCAAGGTGGTAGAATCTGTAGGGTTTAACCGGAAAAGTTCTCATACCCGGAACAACATTACCGGCAACAGCCATGCCATCGAAGCAATTCTTTTGTTTGGATGGTAAAGTCATTGCTGATAATGTTGTTGATCTTAGTCTTGAAAATTAGCAATGCGTCTGTGAATTAATAGAAAATATCGGTGCCGGCTCACTTACATATGAGGTGACTATTATAGTCTTTAGGAGTCGTAACGCATTTGTCGTTGACTTTAAGTGGGATTCATGGTCTGTGGGGATGGTTAGAGATATCGGAGACGCTAAGGCCATTTATTATCAGATAAAATGCATGCTTATTTGTTACTTCCTTTTGAGAAAAGAAATCAATGAGTGAGTAAATATTACAAATAAACATTAACAACAATCTGGCAAGGGTCCAAAATAATATCCGCGGATTAAGGTATATTTATTCTGTCATTTTGATCATCTTTGTAAATGTATCAAGAATTTAACAGGCGGGAGCATTATAGTTCGACCGGGCAGGTACCACCACCACCACCCTCATAGTCGGCTATAAAGCATTACTTGTGTTTTGGTTGGAGAGCTGCGGTTGCCGGCTACACTTTGAAGCGAGGCGACCATCTTAGTCCTCAGGAGTAGCAACACATCTACGTTCAAGTTCAGATAGGATTTCGGTCGTGTTTGTGTTTGTACGAGGATGTGTATGGGCTGCGACTACTTAACATAGTTTGCATGATCATATGCTACTTTTCTCACATAAAAAAGAAGCTCGTTTCAGATTGACAGATGGGATTCTTCAAGCATTTTATAAGTTTTATATTCATTGAAAGGGAATGATTAAATAACAATAAGGGATAAACAGGAACAATTTGAATATTTCCACTGAAGTAATTCATTGTATATTGATAATGGCTTCCAAATTTTATCAATTACGATACTTTAGAATACCTAAGCGGTATAAACGATTAGGAACTTTGTTCCCAAGATTTAGAGATTTTGTAATCAATCTTAAAACTTGACACGTTATTTAAGCAGGAAAATATTTTATTATTATTTTGTTAACGACTTAAACTCTGTTGTTGTGCGTGGGTAATTGAATAACTTTAAGTTCTATTTGATGTAAGGTGTACAAGGACATCATAAAATTTTAAGAACTTTTTATGTGCCTCGAATAAATACAAAAGTTAGGAAATCTTACATCGTAATAATAACGATGATAAATTAAAATATTGCTATCAAAACGATGAAAAAGCAGTCATATTATCTTTACCACATCTTTTTTTATTATTTGAGAGTATCAAAGAAGCGTGCAGACTACCTAATGTTACATTAACCTAAGTCGTTGCAGTTTATGGACATCCAGCCTCATATAGAACTGAAATTTTATCGCAAGACGTAGTTGTGTTACTCCTGAGGTCTAAAATGAATGCTTTATTGTAAGTGTAGCAGAAAACTGCACCCTTCCAACCGAAATCCCATCAGTGTTCATATATAGATGAGTTGTTGCTACTGCGGACTACAATGATATCCTCGACTGTGAGTCTAGCCACCACCTTTTAACACTTTCCCTTCGGTGTAACACCGCTGTGTATTGTGCTGTGCGGCGCAATGCGCTTGCGCGTAAATCATTCTGTGTATTGCGCGACGCAACGCGCTTGCGGCTTGTATACATCTGTGTTGTACAAATCTGTAATTAGATTACGGTCGAACAACAGTGCTGTGTTTACGTCGGCGCTACAAGACTGGGGGCGGATATTACGTCTGTGTATTCGTAGATGGTACACATATGCTAAAAAATACAATATTTCAGTCTAGACAAATAAGTTCCAGTTTAGCCGCCTCCCGGAACGCTAACCCTATCTAATATATGTTTAATACATCCCCGTAGTCAAAGTGTTAAATTGACACTAAAGAGTAACTTTACGGTGAATTATGAGGGCGGCAGTGGCACCTCCGAATTATGGTTCTACCACCAATCTGATTTATTTTAACACTGCTTAAATAATAAGTTTTATTGCATTGATATAAACACATTTTCACTAGATACCCATGTTATTATTGAGAGTAATAAACTGTAACTCAAATCTAATGGTAGTCTGAATTACTCTCCCGCGCCGTACCTTATAAATTATTGTATTTGGCGATGAGTAACTTCGTTACTTCTGCTACCCTCTTCATCTTACTTAGTAAGTAGTTTTCAATCAAATACAAACTAAGATACAAATGTGTTGAGGCTTGTGATAATTTTATTTTGTTTTTAAAAGATCATGTATTATTATTTCGTATCGTTCAATATCTTGTATAAATTGTGAAAATAAGTGCGACCTATAATATATTACATTATTTTATTAAATAGTTTTATTTGAAATATAAAAATTCACGCAGTGTTAGCAAAAGCCTATGGTCCACATAACATGAAATTTATTCTTGTCTACAATCCTAATATGTCAGTGAGTTATTTTCTTTACGATTTTAAGACTTTTACTGTTACAAGTGAGGTGACCATTTCAGTTCAAAGGAGTAGCCAACACGTTCATGGACGACGTCAGGTAGTTTTGTTGGAGGTTGGACGATGACAATACTGACATGGTTGTCGAGAATGTAGGTGTAGCTCGTACATTTTCAAGGGAGTAATTTACATTAGAAGTAGGATAGCGGTAGCACCTTGCCTTCATGTTAAAAGTATGATAGCGGTAGGACCTGTACGATTAAAAATCACTAAAAGGTGGGAGAACTACAGTTCGACCGAGGAGGTACCACTGCCGCCCTCATAATCCGCCGTAAAATATTACTTGTGTTTCGGTTGGAAAGGTGCGGTTGCCGGGTACACTTTGAAGCGTATTTGACCATCTTAGTCCTCAAGAGTAGCAAGGCATCTACGTTCGAGCCCAGATAGGATTTCAGTCGCGGTTGTACGCGGTCTATGGGCTGAGACTACTTAGCATCAGGTGTTTTGCATGCTCGTTTGCTACTCTTCTCATATAAACAAAACAAAAAATTACTTACCACTTATAACAGTAACACAGTCTGCATTGTTATAGTATACTTTGTCTCTACTGTTTTTGTCATGTGGATGTGATATTGACTTCTGAGCTCTATTATTAAACTGAAATGCTTCACATTTCTCTGTGTCGTCTTCTCTTCTTACTCTATTTCTTCTCTCACTCGCTTTAATTTCTGATTTCTTGAACGTAACATTCAAACTTCTTACAGTATGTTCTTCTTTTCTTTCAGCTTCAAGTCTTCTTAAATGTACTCTATGTAACTCTAAATTCGTTATAATTGGACTGTTGTCATTAAAATAAAATGTATTTAAATGAACAGTTTTAGGTTTTACATTATCTTTTGTTTCAATGTTACTATCATTATTTACATTTTCATATATTACAGTTTTGTTACCTACATTGTTATATTTATAATTTACAATATTGGTCCTTGTTGTTTCCATTTTCAGATCTGTTTTATTTACTAGTTTATGTATCTGTCTTATTTCGTCTACAAATGTCCGCATACTTATGCTATTTTCATGATTAATTCTCTCCGATGCAAAGCCGGTGGTGAAACACACTGAAACAAAATAAAGGTTCAATGTTAAAATCATTGAATAAAAAATTGCAAATAACGTACATATATCTATGTAAACATAAATCTATGTATACATTAAACAGGAAGATGACAGACAGGACCAGAGAATGACGCATAACCAAAACTTCTGAACATAGTCCTGATTGTTTCAGACAGGTTTCTATATAGTGTAAGTACTTAACAAATTTTAGAAATTCAAGCCCTTGTAGTAGGTTTGTATAACAAGTTAGTAGGTTTGTATAACAGCGAGCAAAATAGACGATAATAATTTGTTTCTTTTTTTGTATCCTTTTTTGGTTTTGCCAAATATAAAATATATGTAAAATATAAGGTAAAAATAGAACTGCAAGAATCTTCGGAATAGACTTTGTCATCGATTTTTGTACGAGCAAAACCTATAAATAAACTGTTTAACAGAGCTACGTCAAATTCTTTGTCGTGACTTCGTAAAGTAAAATCTATTTCGAGATTTGACAATGATATTGAAGTTTATGTTCGCGTTGGCTATAATTTTCGGGTTCTCCTAAATTTTGTAACAACAAAAGTTCTCGTGTACTCATTTTTGTTACATTAAAATTGACATAACTTTTTTATTTATAACCCGTTGAATTTATATGAACTAAATGTTAAATAAAGTTTGATACAATATAGTGGTCAAAATTGTCCGGAATAACCGAAATCTGAATAACTGAATTTCTGAATAACTAAATAACTGCCGAATAACTAAATAATTTAAGCCGTTTTCGAGATAAGCGTGCAGAACGCAGAACAAACAAATAGACAAAAATTTTAACAACTATTGTTCTTGTTTCTACTGCGTTAATTAAAGCTCCTAATATTGTATTTTTTCATATATCGTACATGTACAGGCAACGATCAGTTACGTATTTATTATTTGTATAGACTTTGAAAACTTTTCAGAGTACATTTCTTATCAAGGTTTTTCGTTGAGCACACTCATTTATATTATTAGTATTTTTCGTTATACTTCAAGACATATTGTTGTTTTTGTGGAAGTTTTTGTAACTCGCTACCATCTTATTTGTTTGTGTCAGTGAACTGATAAAAGTTGAAGTAAATTTATCATAACAATATTTAGTTCGTGGACTGTTATATGTAGAATCTGTACATAATTATAACTCGCTGCGCAACCGAGGTTCGCGCGGAAAATAACAACGTAAACCGTAAATCAGTGCATATGGATTTTTGAATAGCTTACATTATAAAGCAGCGTAATCTGTTTTTGAATAGATTACGTTGTAAAACAGTGCTATCTGATTTTTAATAGGTTTTATTATAAGGCAGCGTCATCTGTTTTTGAATAGCTTATATTATAAAGCAGCGTAATCAGTTTTTGAATAGCTTAAATTGTAAGGCAGCGTCATCTGTTTTTGAATAGCTTACATTATAAGGCAGCGTCATCTGTTTTTGAATAGCTTACATTATAAAGCAGCGTAATCTGTTTTTGAACAGCTTACATTGTAAAGCTGCGTCATCTGTTTTTGACTAGCTTACATTATAAGGCATCGTCGTTTGTATTTAAATAGCTTACATTGTAAAGCAGCGTCATAAGATTTTGAATAGGTTACGTTGTAAACCTGCGTCATTTGGTTTTGAATAGCTTACATTGTAAAGCAGCGTCATCTGTTTTTGAATAGATTACGTTTATTAAATACCTATGAATGATTTGTTGGCATAATATAAAATATAAATGCATTTTTCATATGAAAACGGATTATCACGGAGATAACCTGGATTATATTTAATAGTAAAAGATTATCTAGATACAAACATTCGGCAAAATTATTATAGCCGTTTTGGACAAACCAATTTATTATATATATATAGCTCTAATGTATAACTTTTAATAATTATAGGTAAGAGATAAAACAGGGAGTTAAACAAGGGATTCTGTGGGAGAGGCCGGATCTATGACCGTTACAATTATCTATTTGCATATATTCTTGAATGCAACCTGAATAGAAGGCCATATTTTTCATGTGACATGGCAAAATTTCCATGTGTGGAAGCTTCCCTGAACCTGACGTTACAAATGCCTTCATAAATTACACGGGGGCGGCAACCCTGTCCGATAGGGTAGGTGATACAAGAGTCATGGGTAGCTAACGCAGCCTTTATTAGTAAATTCTTAGAGCCTTTTATGGATTTTTTTATTTATTAGCTTGGGTCTGCAGGTTTTTGACTCAGAAGGCTATATGTACCTTATGTACTTATATACATATATATTTATTGAAATTACAATAAGGATATATGTTTCGGCTCGGCGTTAATCTCTGGGTTTTCAGTCACTTTCCTCTTTTATATAAGTATAGAGATTTATATTTTTTATACAATAGTTTATCAACTATGAAACAAATTTTAAGGTCTAAAAATCTAACTTGCCATGTATAAAAAGCAAATTTTGCCACTTCCAGTGTTTTAGGTGACATTATCAGAAATGAGGTTAAATTTCTAGCCATTTACTGAACACCTGTGCAAGCAGATGTTAGTGAAACCTAAGATCTGGAAAAATCTGCTGAATTTCTATTTGTGCGAACGAGCAAATTTCGAGTTCTTTTTGAATAAATTGAAAAGTGCACTGCTGCAAATTTTATAAATTTCTTCTCCTAAGTCTTAAGTGTTTGTAATTTGATTTTTTTTTTGAAAAACCTTTTTTTATTTTATTTATACTTCATTTGCATTTACAGGCGGAAGATTTAAATGTTTCGTTTTCACATCAAAACGGATGAATCGATTTTGATTAATTTTAACATAGTAATAGATTATATTTTGAAGGACATTATAATACGGATTTTAATGCGGACTTTCCGTAGAAAAAATTCAAAATAAAATTTGAATAGGTTGAATATGTCAATAGGGGTTGCAATATGTCAATTTTCTTCATGTTCACGCGGTAAAAAGAAGTTAACTGCACAATTTCAGAATTACCTGAACCTGATTAGGCTGAAACTATAGCGGTTTCGACTATGCGTCAATCTTTGCATCTGTTAATATAACGTGGTAATATAAACTCTTTAACGAGAATAGTGGTACAAGCAATCTGTGTAGAAGATTTCAGAAGGCGGAAGAACTATAGTTTGATCGGGGAGGTACCACCGCTGCCCGCATAGGTGGGGTTACCGGATACACTTTGAAGCGAGGCAAACATCTTAGTCTTCAGGAGTAGCAACGTATCTACGCTCAGATTCAGATGATTTCAGTCGTGTTTCTGGTTGTACGTGGATGTCAAAAGACTGAGACTACTAAACATACGGTAGTTTGCATGCTCGTTTGCTACTCTTCACATATAAAAAGTGATAGATTTTTTTTAATATTTAATTTTCAATTCCTGATCCTTTATTTTTATTTATACCGCTCTCAATGATTTCTGCTGAGCCCAAAAGTAGAGCTTTTAACATTGGATCTGTCTTTTGCACCACATTTTTGTAATTGGTATAGTAAATAATAAATAAATAAACTATTCGATCGGGGTGTTATCAACGCTTGATTTGCAGCAATAAACTTCTACTCGAACGAAAAACGTATGCTTCTCAATGATACTAGCATTTAATGGCATAATCTACGTCTAGTAGATTTACGGCAGTGAACTTCTAGTTGATCGAATAACGTACGTTTTCTAATCTAGCTACCATTAAAAGTCATAATCTTGTCCTAATCGATTTGCGGCAATGAACCTCTAGTCGATCGAAAAATTAACGTTTTGTAACGAAGCCAGCATTAAATGTCATAATCTGTTTCTAACAGATTTGCGGCGGTGAACTTCCAACCGATTTAAAACAAACGCTCTCCAATGAACCCTAGCATAAAAAGTCGCACAACAGCGTCATTTTCCTCACAATGTCAACTCATTGGCTTTCAACAGCTCTTAGTGGTGTAGAGAAAAATAAAAGAGGCGTCCCCAGCGCCAGACATAATGTCTCCGGTATGTTTCATCGCCCTTCATATTCTTTCTCAATGAAAACCCGCTAGAGATGGAAAAGTTTTAGTTAGAATAACGATGTGCCGGATAGTTTGATAGTCAGATAGTTTAATAGATGGTAGAACTATATTTCAACCGGAGAGGTACCACGGCCGCCCTCATAATCCGCCGTAATGCACTACTTGTGTTTCAGTTGGAGAGGTGCGGTTGCCGGCTACACTTTGAAGCGAGGCGACCAAAAAAGTTAAAAATATATTCGTAAGCAAGGATATGGAAACTATAATTAGTACCTCATAAAGGAGTTTTTCGGTAACTTGCTATAATAAATAATAAAGTATTCTATTAGTGTAATAAAAATGTGTCAAATATGTAATCTTGAGAAAGAAAATAATATTTTAATGGTAAATAAAGTGTAATAATTCCTTATTTGTAGTAATAAGTAAATAAGGCTAATTTAAATTATTTGAGTAATTTTTACAGTTATTCTAATCAATTTCAGTAACTTTTAAAATTACTAAAATATTTTTTACTGATTTGAGTGATTTTTATAGTTACTGAAATCAATTTTAATAATTTCAATAGTTTTTAGGATCATTAAAAATAATTTCAGACTTTTGAGTAACTTTTACATTTTACATCACTTTTAGAGTTACTAAAATCGTTTTCAGTCATTTGAGTATTTTAGTTACTAAAATAACGTCGCAAGTAACATCACTACGGGTAGCGAGGAAAACGGCTCCCCCGAGGCGCGGCCCGCGGCCTCTAATTTATTCATTGCCATCTGAACCGACGCCCCAAGAAACTTATGGCTTGCATACTCTTAGGCCTTAAGCATGCTTCTATACGCAAAATACCTTAAGCATGCTTCTATACGCAAAATACCTTAAGCATGCTTCTATACGCAAAATACCTTTCTGTGTTATAAAAACAGAATGCACGTTTTTTGTTGAAAGAGTAGCAAACGAGCGTGCAGGCTGATTGAACTGACTTTGCCGTCAATTGACATCTGCGTGTAAATTCAAACTTAAAAAGAGTGCTGGGAGTTTTTTCCGATTGATTTTTTCTCCCGGTCAACCTTAGCCGACAGGCTCAAAGCCTACGTACTGATTTTACATTGAACCCTTGACGTTCATTAAGTGTATGTAAATAGGCTACAATGAAATACAATATTTCAATTTGAATTTGAAAAACATGACCAAAGTGTTGCTTGACATTTTAGACAGATGCGTTGCTACTCATGAGGATTTTGTATTATTTTTCTTATATGATGGTGTCATGAACTTGTGCCGTGTCGTCATGAGATCGCCTGAATTGTTTTGTCGCGTAATTTTACGATAACTTGTTAGATAATAATTTTAATTGTTTAGTGTAAAAGGCTTTCTATTTGCATGTAATGGTAATGTTTGCTAACGTATTTAATTTGATAAGGGTCAATATCGTATCTGTCTGTAGCTTTCTAATTACCACACTGTATATAATCAATTTCAAACATTGATTTACTCGAAATTATATGTAGATGACGTTGGAGAGATTCTAACACACGCGATTAGCTTTCTTTTGTGCTCACCGTCTTTCTAAAGTTATAATGTTTATTTATCAAGGACTGATTTAAAAAGAGTGTCGAGAGATTTTTTCCGCCGGCTTTTTCACCCGGTCAACCTTACCTAACAGGGTGCTCAAAGCAGATGTACAGATTTTATATTGTACCCTAGACATAAATTAATGTATGTAAATACATACCTTACAATTAAATAAAACACAAATATAAGTAAAAACCTCAAATTGAATTTGATTTTAATTAAAAGGGGCAAAGTAAGCTATCTTAAAAAGAATTAGATTATCTTTTTGTATATCTTTTATATGTCTACACATACGCTATCGTGGATTTTCTGTAGAACAATAAGAGAAACAATTCCACAATACATTGTTTTGTTATATCTCAAGGGGATCAGGCAGCGTTTTCGATGAAAGTTTCCAATCGGCTTGAGTTTTTCGACATCTTCAAAAATTATCGTCACATTTAAACCATTTTACACAAAACATTAATGAATTATACACAATAACCTTCCTTTTGAATAGCCACTTTCATTGGTAAAAGCCGCAATTAAATTCGTTGCGTAATTTGAAATATCTAAGCATATAACGGTAGGGAGCTCCTTTTTATATTATATACATATATTTATACTAAGTTAAGTATATGCCAACATAATTTATAAGTAAATATATATATACATAATATATATTTAACAATAACCTCCCTTTTGAATAGATGAGGCGTCCATCTTAGCCCTCAAGAGTAGGAACGCATCCGCGTCCATCCTTAAATAGAACTTCTGTTCTATTTGAGATTGGACG
>DWON01008081.1:0-12394 GCA_018251015.1 Phocides pigmalion okeechobee
GATGTCGTCCGATTCGATGACAACATTTTTTCCAATCTACCTTATTTTTAGCATAACTACCCTATTTTTCTCGAGAGCGACAACACACACACACATATATATATATATATTATATATATATTACCTTCACTCCATTAAATAAGAAACGTTAATGTACTTACAAGCAGGTAATAGGTAATACAACGAAAGTATTAAGTTAATATAAAAAAATGTATAATTCCCACATCATAGAAAAATTGATGCATTATAAGTTAGTCCTCAGTTCCTGCGGCTGATCTCAGGTAAGATTTTTATCCTATATGAAGTCATTATAAAGGCGTATAATAGTCAACGATTACTCACTATTAGGTGGATGATGATGCTCTTTTCCCTTTTTAATTTCAATAAAAAAATAGCCCCAAGTGTCCGTAGAATAAGGTGACCTGCATTAAAATAATCATGTTCACAGCATTAACTTCAAAAGGCGGTGAAAATTTACAAAATAATTAAGCGTCTAAATGTTGTATAATTTCCTTAAAAACAAAATAATATATTTCACTTATTATTTTACTGCAGTTCATGTTTAAGCTGAAATGCTTTTTCGTTTTATCTTTGTGTTATTTCACGTGAGCGAAGTGTGGGTGGATGCAGGTTTCTTTTTACATAAAAGTCTTTGTGCCGTATAATATATGAATAATAGTAAAGCGCTTTGTTTTTCTGCTCTAATTATACAAGAGTCCCGTGGCCTTAGGTTTCATTTTTTTGTCAAAACACCGAACGACCGAGATCCTTGCCCGAGGCGACTACTTTCATGTTTTATTGTACTTGTTCGTGATCTTTAATATTAAATTAAGGTTTATAATATAAGCAACATTTACGTCAGACAATCATACGTTTTCATAACAAAGTATGTTTATATTTTGTTTACGAAATAACGTAAGACTCTGTTGCTGTTGCCCGATTTACTAAATTATACTCAGGATCTTTGGTTGTTTACTAGATGTTCTCCATGTTATTACATGCAAAGAGAAGTGACTCGTTAGAAAGTTACGATAAAATCGATTGACATACATAACATCCTCTCATATTCTTACACTCATTCTCAACTCAGATCCCATCCACGGGATCTCGACTGAACGTCATTACGTCTCTGTTTGGTAAGAGAGGGTAATAGTAATAAACAAAACCTTAGAAACTTCAACAGAGAAGATTATTTTAAGTTAGCACAGATAGTAAAATAGTGCAATGCGTAAAGATAGAGCTAGTGTGCTATGACGTGGTAGATTGATCCACCTTTAGCATTTGTCAGTTTCCTCTACACCGCAGTTTTTCCGTGATCCAATATCAGCAACCAAAGATCACTAATCGTAAGTATTTGGTATATAGTAAAATTTATAAATTCCGCGATGATTTTAGGTAGAATCATGTTTTTGAAATCGAATGAAATCGATTGAGTGATTATGGGCATCAGTTAGGATTCCGATATTATAGATAGTAATTGGTTATCGGTCCGGGTATAATGTAGGTAAGGTAACTTAAGGACGAGCAAAATAGAGGACCTTTCAAAGCACTGGATACAATCTATTGAGTTTATGTGTACTGATATTCGTATATACAATTAACCCAATTAGGAAAATGGCTGCTGTATTTTCTTCAGATGCCAATAATAGGAGTAGTCATAAAAACTATTGATTGAACTCGGTCAAAACTTAAAATCTTCCAGTTCCTTCGAGAATAAATGATGCTACAAGAGAACAAACGGGATACAATGGGAAAGTTGGTAATTGCAGCGGGAAGTTCCCGAGTCGTAATGAGATCCTGTTATTGGCTGTCGATGTGTTTCAAACTGAGGTGATTTCTCCAATAACGTTATAGGTATTATGCCCAAAATGAATGTTGTAAAAAAACTAGTTTTGAAACATCTTTTAACAACTTTCATAGTGGCAGAGTCTGTGGTTTGATCAGTGAAGCACCATGGTTTTTCTACGGCAACCATTACTACCCTAGAGCTATTATTGAGTTTGGATAGAGGTATAGGTATAGGTAGGTAGTAAAGGTAGACTATCTTACTTATCTGTAATTGATTTCACGTGGGGCTCTTGTTTTATATGAAGATTATAATCAGTATATTAATCGGTGGACAAAATTGTATTAAATTAATTTGTCAAAAGAGACGTTCAACCTTAGTCTTAGGGGTATTAACGCTGTGTGTGTGTATGATTTGGTTAAGGTAGGGATCTCTGTCTATTGGTTTTCTTTCGGTTGGTAACTGATCTACAATTCCCGTTAGTTTATGCTGAGTCGTGAAACTGTATATCAGATAATATAACCTTCGAATTAGACCCTGAAACTCTCTACTTGTACTTCCTACCTGTAAAATTTAGAATATTTTATATAATATTCAAGTTTTTGAATATGTTTTAGCTGGATACTGGACTCTTCCTAGATAGAATAGATGAAAGACTAAGAACATATTACATCCACTGCTCCAAAATGTACTTGAAAGGAAATTTATTACCGATCACCCATCCAATTCCCGATTATCAATCGTTCACGATTCATACATACTGCGTGCTTCACATTTCCATACCACGGAAACAAAAATGGACACTAGGCCTTATAATCCACCGTAAAGCTTTACTTATGTTTCGATTGGAAAGGTGCGGCTACGCTTTGAGGCGAGGCAACCATCTTAGTCCTACGTATCTACGTTCGAGCTCAGATAGGATTTTAATTGTTTGTGGTTGTACTTGGGTGTCTATGGGCTGTGACTACTTAACATCATGTGATTTGCATGCTCGTTTGATGCTCTTCTCACATAAAAAAACAGCGGCAAACACAAGTAGCAAGCGCTTTCAGCAGTTGCTAGAAAATTAATATTTGAACCAATAGTACCTTCGCTATTACCTTCAAATGATTAAATGGAGATTCTTGTATAATTGTCAGTAATGCCAATCTATAAACTGTTAAAGCAATACTGTAAAATACGAATTAATTGTACAAAATGTTCACAACATATATTTTTATATTTATTGTCCCTAAGTGCCGGTGAAATTTAAAACATGGCTAATGTAAAAAGCAGTAATGAATTTTCAGTGAGGCGTACATCGTAGTCCCGACAGACCAAACAGGGATACAATAAAAAAGTTCGTAATTGTATCATCGGAATATTCACAACCATGAAGTTCCGAAATTGGCAGTCGATATTATTCAAATTCGAGTAACTTCTATAGCTACTTGGTTTGTCTCCAGTATTCAAGTAAAGCTCAAAGACTTAGAAGAATTCCACTGTCAAAACTTTGCAGCAGTGAGAAGCATTAATTCAAAGACAAAGAACTGCCCAACATTTGTTTGGAATTGAATTTATAATTTATACCTTTTATACAAAAACCTTAAGACGTCTTTCAGTTTTCTTAAAAATATGAACCCTTACCTTTATTTTTGTTTGTTTAAATAATGTAAGATAGTTTAAACTTATATATAATATTTATGATAAAAAAAATATTTTTCTATGTCCTAAACAATGCTTGCAAATATATAACGTGTACAAAATCAGAAACAATATATATATTAATGTATAAAGTAATGATTATATTACTTCGTTTAAGCTGTATTTTAATTGTTTTCCTATTTACCCGATGCTTACCATACCGAAATTTTAATTTTTATTGCCCACATTTCGAATCAGTTACATGGCTTGTGGTAATAGCGAAACTCATTATCGGAATATCAGCAATCAAAAATTAGAAATCCTTAATCGTGAGTACCCAATAAATAGAATAATACATACATATGTACATATGTACATATGTACATGAATTCCGCGATGATATTCGTATTTTGCTTACAAATGTTTAGAGCCTAGTGCATTTATTCTTGTCGTTAGTCTACATATAGATGTATCTTTAAGAGTGGCATACACTTGTTTGTAATTATATTCATGTCATGTAATAAAAGTAATTAGAAAAGTAAAATGTTATGTTAAGGAGGACGCGAAAATATTAACACAATAATATCACTTTTATGAAATCGTTTATTTACAAAACACAAAAAATCGACAATACGCAAAGTGGAATGAATATATTAACTTGAGTGCGTTAAATTCTAAAGAACTTTTGTCGTTTGTGAGTAAAAAGCTGATAAAAAGACTTCGCGGTATACATTGGTATTGCGTTTGAAATGAAATAAGATTAAATAAAACGTACTTTTCAACTGTGAATATGAGATGTTTGCATTTTAACATTGCGCAAACTGTTAAAAAAGTTACGCAGAACATATAAAAACCGATTAAGGAAAGTGTACTGACAAGTCAGTTTTGTTAAAAGAATATATAATATGATATAAAACATATTATTGGTGTTATTTGCGTTAAAATATGACTGCATATATGATGGTTGTTTTAACGAAAGTTCAGAATTTCAAACTGCATTTACTGAAAAAACGAACGCTTTTTAATATTACGCAGAATCGATAACAACAATGATAAAACTCTCACCGATCCAATGCTTCGCAGCGACGATGAAGCGGCAATTTCGCAGAAAAACAACGCTTATCTCACTATGATAGTTACAAATCCATGTTTTCAATTTTACGCATGTATTTACCCATGACATAGAGTTATTAAATACACAGTAATTAGAATGAATAAAATAAACATGGTATTATCAGTCAATGTCCGCTACACAAAGTTTGTACAATGTCCTGACTGAAAGCGAAATGTTCGACACGGGGTGGTTTTCGTTTGCGTGGCGATGTTACCGTCGTCCGGCGAGACACGACCGCACCGAACGACCTACGGTACCAAACTGGCAGGGATGCTGCCCGTTGCTACGATACGACACCCGTTTCCACCCCCTGTAGATTGGGCCGCCGCCCTAGACGAGTGCCGCGCAACCTAGTTTTATGTATAGATGCTACTGTCTGCGTAATAGCTCTTCAGTTATTTCCTGATAAAATTCGACTAATATATTTATACAATGTTGAGTATTAATTTTATAGACAAACAAGATCGTCTATCAGAAGTTTACTTCTAAGAATTGTTTTTCCGATATTTATAGTAAACATACTCACAGTCTTTAAAACCTTCCGACTCGGTGTCGCCATACCAATCGCGCTCTTTAAAAATTTGAGTAATTCTGTTATTTACCTATATAGAATCCATTATTATACTGGAAATACAATTTTGAAACCGAGTATTTATTTCTTATATTTGTACGATACAGTGGTATATTTGCCTGATAACTTAATCTAGGGGGCAGTGACCCTAACCGCTAAGCCGAGAGTTATGGATTCGATTCTCTTTCAGGAAAAGATTTATAGTATGATGAGTGTAAAATTATCGCATTAGGAATGTATTAAGAAATATTGATTGTTTAGTCACCAAAGCGTAAGATCTCTCTTCTTTGAAATAGATTTACGTGTAAACTCAACATATTTATTTATTAATATTGATGTATTATATATACACTGAACATATAGATAATCAGAGCAGTAACAAGGAGTTAATAGAGTCAACATCAAAGAAGTTCTCAGATGCCGTTTAAGGCCATTACTTACGTAAACTTAAGTTTAAGTTACGAGAATTTAACTGTCAGGTAATTGGGGAAGAATAAACGTTGCCTTAAAGTAATACATATTGTATATTTCAGTCTTCCTTAAGTTTTCCATTTTATTACTTAAGTATTTCTTACGGGAGATAAATTTTATTCAGAAAATAAAAATAGTCATACGGTCTGTGCCTCTATGAAAATCTTTGTAATGATGTTGTATGTAGACTACGGCGCACAATTCCAGGATCGATTTCCGGTCAAAAATTTAAATATAAATTAGTTATCCAACTAAATTGTATTTTCGATGGCTTCTTTTATTAGATAAAAAAATCATTATACAAAAGCAAAAAATCTAGAAAGTGCAAATATATCCAATTACCTATTATTAGTAATTAACATAACGTATGGTTGGTCATACGATTAGGCTATTAGTTGATTTAATTTGAATTTCCTAAACCAAAAACTTTATGTTTATTTATGTTCAAAATCTCGTCATCTCTTCATTAGTCACTTAATTTAGGTTTAAGATATTAAGCCCCACCGACAAACACCTACAGGGTTCTCGAGGTTGAGCTAATCTCCGACCCAAATCAAGAAGCGGTGGCAAATGTGCGTGTGGCAAAATTATACGGATCTCTCTGAAACTCTCAGGAAGTGACGCCTTTATGCGATTTTGATCTACAGACAAGCAGAGATAACTAATTGGTAAGTTCTCGGTCTTTTCAAAAATCCGGGGTTCGAATTATTGTCCCAATCCTCAATACTGATTTATCGACATCTTGCGCGTTTTATAAATTAATTATCATCTGTTTTAATATGGAAGAAAATGTGACAAACCTGTATATTCGAGTTCTCTATAAACTTTGTAAAACCCTTTTCATTTTAATAGAAGACCCGTCAATACCGGCCTAGTACATATATTTTTGTATATATGTTGGCCTTTTATTGTAATGTGCAAGGACTATGTGTCCTGGAACATGAATGATTACAATCTGATGTAGATTTGATTTTTTAGTAGTAATATTTGTATATCTCCGTGGTACAAAATTCACTTGAAAAAAGGCGCAATTTTTATTATTCATTTGCGAATAGCTGAGCGATCTTTTCTTTATCTTTTTTTTTCAGATGTACGAACTTCCTATAAATTAAAACCGCATTCGTATTTATGAAACTTTTGAATCATTGCATACTATTCTGTAAATTGAATGAAAAATAATAAATAATATTGAAAAAAACCTTACATTCTTACGGTACTATGCACTGTATCATGCAATTGCCAAACAACGTAACATAAAAATATTTTTTTTTTTTTTTCAAAGTAAATTCATTACAGAATTCTTTTTCCACGTCAATTAACTGCCACTGATATAATGAGTATTTTTTTTACTACACTTTATTGTTTCCCTAATTTAAACGTAATTTTACGTACTTATGTTCATCAGGTATGAATACCTGATTAAAGTAAATTATTAATATAATCAATTAAATCTGGGACCCACAACCAAATTTCATGACCCCAGTTAACTAATGCGGTTTATGCGTGTTGAAATTGGACAAGATGGATACACTGGGTGTGTGAAGTGACGCCTTAATACGAGATTTTGATTAATCGCCTCGAGGCAACTTGGAGATGGGACAGCTCATTATTTGATTAGGATATAGCCGTTAGGTGCTCGTGTTATATACTTTCCTGCGATACTTCTGCAGTGGCCTTCTGAGCGTTAGCGCAGAATGTTTCCTTGAGCATTTTATGACTACGGTACCTACTTGGAATTGATATTTACGATACTGGTAAGTAATATTCTTCGTATTCATGTTATGTCTTTTTAAGAATGGCACGTTTTGTATTTTTGTTTCTTAACAAAAATATAAAATAAGTTTTTTGAGTGTAATTTGTGGTGGACACCTAGATTTACAAGCAAAGTGACAATCTCAGTATTCAGAAATGGAAAGGAAAGGAGTTTTAACGAGGAGTAAATCTTTTTCAGGTTCAATTCAGACGATCACACGCTGCAACGTACATATAATATCAGATGATCTGCCCGGTTTTTTGCGCCATTTTAAATAGTATATTACATTATAAGGTATTTATATACAATAAGTTCATGTCAAAGATACAATTTAGTACATCGGCTTAGAGTGCTTTCTAACATAATAAAAATCATAAACGATCATTGATTAAAAATAGAGAACATTGTGAGGTCGTCAAAATAAATACATATAATAACTATACTATCAAACTGAGACATATCAACAGACGAGGAAATTGATTTAAGGATATGCCAGTTGCAGTAAAAAATATTCTTGTAGCGGCGAAAGGAAACATACCGCGAGGAAACGTGCTTGAGGGTTCTCCATATAGTTTTATAAGTGTTTACGTTTGCCAAGCGAGGGACAATGGCTTAACTGTTTCCATTGCATGTGAGATTTTATACTAAAATTCCATACAAAGTGTAATCCCTGTCTTTACATAAATAAGAAAAAACTCGTCTTATGCCAAAAACACATTATGAAGTTGAAGACTATTTCTATCATTATTAAACTCAAAATTAAGACAGCCTCTCCGTGCTGTTTCTATTTCCCATATAAAAGTTTTATTTACATAAAATTGTGGGTCCAGGTAGCAGTGGAAAGATTTTAGTACACACGATTAGCTTTTGCGTGCTCACATCTTTCTAAAGTTATACCGTGTTATTAGTATGTTATCAAGGACCGATTTAAAAACCGGGCCGACAGTTTTTCCACCCAATTATTTCTCCAAATCAGCGTTAGCTGATTTTACATTGTGTTACACTTTTCGTCGACTTTACCTTATTAGGAAATAAAATGCTTGAATTTGAATTGTGTAAAAAGAGTAACATTCAATATTATCAATCTATTGATAATGATTAAACTAATATATTAATGAGATATAAAGGTTTTTTCATATCTGAATATAGCTCGTCCATACTGGGCAAAAGTATCGGCGAATGCATCGGTGCATATTGCAGATACAACAAGGTAAATGTGATTAAACACATATTTTGATATATAAAACGAAAATCTACATACGTGTATGCACAGCGTATTTGCTAGTTGTGCGGGACCTTTGTACCGAAATCATATTGCGATATAAATGTGGTGAAGTGTTAGCAAATTTATAGGTATAGGCATGCCGTCGAGTTGAAAATATTGATTATAGGTCTATATCTAGTTCTGAAAAAAGCAAACAACTATTTTACATAAACAAACACGATTTGTCCATCGAGTCTTAAAATATTTGAGACAATTCGCCAACGGACCAATTCTCAATAGATTTGAGGGTAAAAACTGGACATTAGGAGGCTTGATGAAAAGTTAATAGTTATTGCAAATCAGGCCATCCCATAAAATCCCGACCTGTTAGCTGTAAACAACATACATTTACGTGTTCTTGTATCATCTTAAATCTAAAATAGGATCTAAACTGTTTATTCTATTTTCTGGAACAGTTGAGAAAGCTTTTATTTTCTACGGCAGTGTTTAAATCCGGTCCTATCTCTAGTTCCGTTTATAGTCGTTGTTTTTCTATGGGCTTATCAAACAGGACAGCTTAAAGCGATTTCTACAACTGCCTTTGTTGAGTTTTCTTCCAATCGCTCTTTGATTTCCGTCTTTAAACGACTTTTGTTATCGGAAGGATAAAATCACGTTATACACGTTATTATATGATATAGCAATATGAAATTTTTGATAAAAAGAAATAGCCTTAATATAAAATAGATTGAATAAATTTGGTTTAATCCGTAACTCTAGAATATATTAAATAAACAATACTATTTTCGTGACGAAAAATGACTAAACAACAAGCTTACAACATTTCTTATAACTTTATCATTTAAAATTAGTTAAAAAATCCTAATAACTAGGACATATCTAAAAGATATTGTTAGCATACGATCTGACTAGGCTAAGGCATAAAAGTATACTTCCGTATGATCGTGTTATCAGACATCTAGACTACCTACTTGAGTAATTCCAACTCAAGATTTTTTTCCATAAATGCAGAAATAGGCACTCAAGTACAATAACATGTAATTATTTATTACCTTTTGTTTAATTTCACATGTCACAAAAATATAATGAATATAGTAAAAACACAATAAAGTCTTATTTTCTTTTATATTTTTCTATGAAACCAAGAGCGGCGTTGTAGAGTATTCTCCAAAACTCCCCCAGTTATGGAGTATAAAATATTGAAGGCGTAATACTCACCTATAAGAATCATTAAAATACCTTTATTATAATTTTAGAATAATACATTCGTGTCTGCATACTTTGACCGTGTTATTTGTATAATTACAAAGAAAACATTGATCAGTGTAAAAAAAAAAACTATGCATAAAAAAATTTAAAGGATTTTTGTTTGCTTTTGTCATATATTAAACCTACATTATTGAGGTAGAAACGCATTAGTATTCGTATTCAGAAGATTATCACATACAAATGTTAGTCTAGAAGAAAATATAGTCCAGTGACGACTAAAATCAGATGGATTGTGCTTCCATTTAGTATTTTACAAGAAAACGAGAAAAGATGGAACTTCGAATAAAATTACCTGGCTTAATTAAATTTTCTTGGCACCGTCGAGATGAAGTAGCGTTTCGTTTCAATTTGTTTTATTTTTTGGAAAATACAAGATGTTTTCCACTTGATGCTTATTTTTAAGTCGAGTTAGATACATCTTAAACTCATCCAATTTCTTAATTTAAAATTCAATTTATTTATCAGTTTCGTTTTTTAATAATCATTCTAATTTTATTAAAAAACGAAATATACCTCAACATATCTAACCGGAAAGTGATCCTTAAAGCATGGCAGTGACTATATCATTTTGCCACTATTGGTGTCCCATCCAGCCTCCAACCGCACGCGACGTTACTTAGATAGATAGATCACCTGTTCTGCACAAGTCTCGAGGCTATGCGGGCTTCATACATGTATGTCCGCGCGTATAAACTATTAAATTACTTAACCGTATATCAATTTCGTTAGTTGGGATGAAACACTACCCTCGTATATCAAGTTTTGCGGGCAAAGTGTGTTCTGTTTTGTTGAAAGCTTCCTGAGCTTGGTACATTTAACCAATTTGTGTTCGTATTCGATCATGTATAGGCGCAGCGAATAACATATTGCTTTGTATATCCAAGCGGGCAGCAACTATCCATAATCATTAATATTCAGAGTTGATTATGATTAATCCGATTTTATTAATTGGAAATTATAAAAGAGAAAGGTTACATACTCTGACATACTCATGGAGTAACGCACAGAGGAAACCGCGAAACCTAGAATCCTGAAATTTTGCAAATAAGTCCTTAATATAGCGTAAGTGTGCATTAAGTAGGAAATGTTTAGAAATTTCACCGCCGAGGGGATCAAATTTGTGTTGAATATTGATATAAATATATTTTCATATCGGCTTGTTGCAAATCCACAGATGATAAAAAGACAGTCGATATTTAGAAGTTTTAAAGCGATGCTAATACCACTTATCTATGTGTCACGAGACCGGTTCGGCAACCTCTGTACTATCGACACACATTGAAAAAACATATCTTTTAAATATATTAAATGTTATATGGAACTTCATAAAAAATAAACATATGTCTATATCAATGAGCTGGTATGGATTTTGCTCAGCGTATTGGCACAGTTATACAAAGAGGAAATATTCCAAGCATCTTGGATATCGTGCCCAAGATTAGCGATGCTACCTACTTTTTATAATCGTTTTTTTTTTTTTTTTTTGTACTGACATGTTTCTATCTGACTCCACATTACTATATGTCGATTTAATCAAAATCGATTAAGTTAAACTAGGTTAGTTTTTTTATTTACAGCTTGTAGTTCTGCGTAGTCATTACAACTACAAATCATAAGGGGAGGTTCTACGAATCGTGATGAAGTTGTCGGGTAAACAAGCGAAGCGATGTTAACGCTCAGAAGTAGCAACGCAACTACGTACGTCCTCAAATAGATCTCTTGGATGTGTGGAACAATGAACTGCAGCAATCTTTTCATATTAAGAAGCCTGTCTTCTGACATAAAAATGTTACTTACAGAGACTTACTAGACAAATAGCATGTTTCAACGAAAGAGAAACAACGATATAGTGAGTTGGCGACCTTTGGTGTGTTGCCAAAACTGAAAGTCTTAGCTGATTACTTGCAGAGCCATTTAAAACAAGCTGTTGCTACGCTTAGAATCAGGCTCTGTATGCATGATTTAAAACACACACAATTTAAAACACATTACCGTTCAGTGCTGTTGAGTGTAATTATCATACTACACTATCGCTACACTACACTACTTATTTTACTTACTACTACTGAGAAGTAAGATCAACATCAACCCATTATTGTCCCATTGTTGGGAACAGGTATACTTTTATGCTGAGAAGGATTAGACAGTAAACAACGCTGGCCAAGTATGGCTGGATAGACTTTATGCACTATTGAGAACTTTATGGAGAACTCTCAGGCATATTGGTTTACTCACACTGTTTTTCTTCATTGAATTCAATGAAGTGATAATTTATTTTTAATATCCATATTACTTTGGAAAATCATATCTAGTCTTGGATTGTAGCCCGGACTCCTAGTATGAGATACAAGAATCTTAAACACGAGACTACGACTATTTTGAAGATTAATGTGGAACATCTTACAAAGATATATAAACCAAAATGGAATATCTTAGTGCCATATATATGCCTCAAGTCCAGAAAATATGTGTGCTATATTTCTGTTACGGCGGACATAGGTGTGACAACTGACCTAATTTTATGTCTTACACTGCTGTTGCCTACTTTATGTTTATATTATGCCAGCACATGGATTTAAGTG
>DWON01008082.1:0-12393 GCA_018251015.1 Phocides pigmalion okeechobee
CGTCCTATGTAAAGGAGATTTCTTTCCGAATTTTAAACGTATTAAAATAAAAAAATAATTTTCTGGCATATATCTTTACTAATATAATAATATTAGATAATATTATTATATTAGTAAAGATAAATAGATATTTATTCAGATTGCATTGACCTTTCCGATGTAAGGAAATTGACAGTTACAATGAAAATCGTATCCTCGTACAATTCCAACCGAAACCGTAATCCACAACCGTTAGTAAATAAATCAACGGGTTTTAAGGATTGTGTATGCGTAAATGCGTTCTTTATCTTAATTAATTCTCTTAGTAATCTGCAATTCAACATATTTTTTTTAATGTGAGAAGAGTAGCAAACGGGTATGCAAGCCACCTGATGTTAAGTAGTCGGAGCCCATAGATATTCACGTACAACGTTAGAGCTCAAATAGGATTTCGATCGTATTCGTGGTTGAACTTGGATGTCAGTGGGCTGCCACTACTTAACGTCAGGTGGTTTGTATGCTCGTTTGCTTCTCTTCTCACATAAAATAGTACTATATATCACATAACATATGTACCTTCAAAATTTTCCGAAACGTGCTAATCTATATATCTACGGTTGAAATGGGTGATGGACAATAAGATGACCTATCTCATTGAGATAAGCAGGACTACAGTTATAGCTTCATGACGATCTTTCTCGAAGTTAGTAGTCACAATGAAACGTGTCCTCAATTAATTCTCCCCATAATCCGTATCTAACTATAATATTCATCTAACGTACAATGTTATCGACTGATATATTAAGAATTATTTAGTACACAACGTAATTGGTCACGCAGATCACGTCTTCAGATTACAGAGTGTAGTGACATGTTGTATGTAAACACTGTTGTCCGCCAGCGAAGTTTGTTATAGGCACATAAGATAATTATAACAAAGTAGTAATTAACCGGTTTGACCTAGAAATAGTTTCATGTGTTGCGACTTGATACGATCTCTTTTTTACCCTGAGAAATCCGTAGAGGATACCACGTCACGGGGAAAAGTGAGTAACTAAAAGCTAACGATGTTCTCTGAACGTCTCTTGTCGCAACCAAGGCTTAGACGTTTTGTGCAGTCCTGACTACTTGGGCCCCGTCTGTGTTCGTCTCGTGGCCAGGATGTGGACCATGAACGAACTATACACAACTCATGTGAACAATTTTCAAAATTATATTATACATTAACTGCTGCTACCTGCAACTTTCTGCAAGTGGCCTTTTTTATAATGAAAGAGTAAGAAACGGGTATGCAGGCTGCTTGATGTTAAGTGGTCACTGCAGCCCAGGGACAAGCACGTCCAATCTCAAATAGAACAGAAGTTCTATTTAAAGATGGACGCAGATGCGTTCCTACTCTTGAGGACTAATATGGTCGCCTCCAATAATGTGTATCCGGCAACCACACCTCCAACCGGAACACAATACATGAACGACATGTTGCTTGACGGCGGGTTATGAGGGTGGCGGTGGTGCCGCCCCGGGCGAGCTCTAACGGCTCCACCACCTTTAAAATTATTTTTTCTAGTTTTGCCAGATATTCTAACAGCAAAACTTTTATCATCTACCTTTCAATTCTTCTATTTCTAAGCCGATTGAAATGCAATTAACACTAAATGTTGAGTGAAGTTTACTACAATACATTTGTGAAAACCGCACTGAAACCAATTAAGTCATGTCTGAGATTAGCGTGCACAAACACACAGACAAACCAAATAAATTACAGCCTATGTTATATCCTGATAACGTAGCTCTCTGTTAGTATAAACAAACAAAACCTTTCCTTAAAAATTAGAAGTATAAGTAGATTTGAATACAAAACTCTATAACGATGGGTTGTAAAGAAGGTAAACAATCGTCTAAATTTTAAGTACGCTTCTTCATTTTATACTACATAGTTACTGGCTGTTCTAGTACTGTTAGCCACTAAACCAAATACATACATATACATTGTTCCCATTGGGGAAGTGTAGTAACCATTTCTCTGGTTCATTCTCAATTGTAATTTGATGTGCTTGCACAGCAGTTGAACAATTAAAGGGTTATAGTTAAATGGGTCTTATAAAACTAACCTTCAACTTTAATATTAAAACGAACCAGTTAACAAACACTAAAAGCCTCAACCCTAATAGAAACTAGAATTTCATTAAGTTTCAAATCTCTCAAATAATTTCAGATGTACGTAAAATAAGCTTTGGATTTCACTGTTTCCAGACCAGTGTTCATGGCTGTGTCTGGGGACGGTCGGAGGCAACAAGCGTTCATTTCACTTTAATTTCGCTCTTTGAGATTTCTGTAAACGATTTATTAAATCTAAGGGACACAGCGACAGGAGAAAAAATAGGTAAGAATTTTATTATTAAAAAGAAAAATCTTTCTTATATAATAGTCAAAGATTTTTCGTGTAGATTTATGGATGGACACTAATTGTAATGTCGCGTGTAGTGATGAAGTGTTCTAATAATAAAATCAGCCAAGTGCAAGTCGGACCATGAACTTTCAGAAAGTCCCATCGTAGGCATAACGTACATCACAAAATATTCAAAATATGTTTTCAATTTTTTTCGTAGAAAAGGTTTTCTATTATAAAATTCGCTGGAAATTTTAGATTAATTTCACCTTTCAGTTCAAAATTAATACAAAGGGAGATACAATTATGACTAATAGCGCATATCTTGCCGAAAATTAGGCTCTTGCTAGCCATTGCTTAAGGGTTTACATTTTTTACATCAAAAGAGTAACAAACGAGCATGCAGACCACCTGATGTTAAGTAGTCGCAACCCATAGACATCCATGAATGACCACAAAAACGACTGAAACCGTATCTGAGCTCAAACGTAGATACGTTTCTAACTTTAGAGGACTAAGATGGTTGCCTCGCTTCAAAATGTAGCCGGCAACCGCGCCTCTCAAACAGAAACACAGGTAATGTTTTACAATGGATTATGAGAGCGGCGGTGGTACCTCCCCGGTCGAAGTATAGTTCTCCCACCTCTAAAGATATAACAGATATTCCTTAAGTGTACATACCTTTCCTCTTGTCGGGCACGAGCAGCGTCTGCCCGGGGAAGATGAACTGAGTAGCGAGCCGGTTCAGCTTGGTGAGCTCTGAGGGCGTCGTGTCGAAACGCGCTGCCAGCGAAGTCAGCGTATCACGATCGCGCACCTGCACATATACCAAACATATCATATCATATATATTCATATCGAATAGGATCTATTAGATTTGATCGCGGGTGTATTACAGGCAAAAACCTTCTTGCGTTTCGGTGAAAAATTGTGGTTGCTAGCACACTTACACATCGCAACAATAAAATGATAAATACCTTTTTCTAGATTTCAAAAAATGGAGAATGAGAATTTAAAAACCTTTTTTGATTGATAAATATGTGAATTTTAAACAGAGAAAAAAACAAATTTCACAAAAAATTTATTAGTTTAATTAGGTATTTATAATTCTAAAGATGCTATTTATCATCAGCCAACCCACATAGATCGCAGGAATAGGAACGCACCATTGATCAGATAGTACACTTGTTCTGTGGAAAGTTGTTTACGAATGTTCATGATCGGCAGCCACCAATTACTATTAAATGGACTGCATTCTACTTTATAATAATAAAAAAACAGCAAACGAGCATACATTTCACTCAAAATTATTTTGTTGAGATCAATTATCCCATTTAAAGAATTTACTAATTTAAAAAGAAAATCAATGATTTTATTAATTTAAAAAAGATTTTACTGATCTAAAAGTATCAAGTGTGTTTATAATAAAATATAAAAAATATGAAACAAACGAAACACGTGTAAGTTTAATACAATACAAATATCTTTATTTCGTAAAAAAATACAATTTTTCATTGAAAACTCCGCCTGCTGCTTTATCTTAACAATGTAACGTATTAGTATTCTTAATCTGCACAAACACTCGTCTCATTGATATCATTAACTATAAATAAGGTAGATTTCTATTGATTTGTGTGATATCGTAATCAGTGGTACCTAAGCCCCATGTTTACGACGCTCATTAAGAATCCAATTAGAAATGCTCGTAGCAAAGTAAACATAAATCAGTCACACTTTATTACGGTTTATAAATTTTATAACTGCACTATAAATAAACTTATATGAAATTATACAACTGATCTGATGTGTATATTATTCTAATGCTTATTTAACTTTGCATATCACGAATTTTTGCATCTTTTAATTAAATAAAAGGAAAGTTAGGTAATCACCAATACTAGACGTAAAAGCCTTTGTGTTTTGATTCTTAATTTAACAAATCTTAGTAACATTGGATAAACCCGCGATATTCGAATTTGAAAGTTGTCGCAAGGAAACACTTAAGACGTTACAATTTAGTCCCGGTAGAAGATCCCTGGCATTCCTGGTAGACCTCGAGATAACCTCAGATTAATGTAATCCAGAGACGCCCAGTTCCCATCAAATAGACGGCACGGTCCTTATTTATATTGCAGTAAGAGACTAGTCTAAATTTACTAAATTTATCCTGTGAAAATCTACATTCATTTAATATTCAATACATCTTCGAATTGTGGTCCAATCAAAGAGGCTACAATTAGTTATAAATACTTGGGCAGAACACATTTAAGGCTCAATTTAGCTTCCTATTTACATGCGACGACGATAAGCGATTGACAGAAGCTTGATTGAACACGTGTCTCAAGACGCATAAAATAACGCTCGTCACGTGTTTTAATAATTACTAACTTTTGTCCCAGTACTTGCTTGCACAGAAGTCAATCCATTCTACTTTCCCCTATATAGCATATGTATTTGATGTGAATCTATAAAAAAACAACAAAATATATGAATATATATATATATATCTTGTTTAACTTTGCTTTCAGGCAAATTTATTAAACCCTATTTTATCGTACAGATGAAAATTGCAAAATTCTTTTCAAAATGCTCATTTCTGCTATATAATGAAACTATCAAATGTTCAGGATTCTAGATTTTTTTATGTGAGAAGAGTAGACAAACGAGCATGCAAACCAACTGATGCTAAGTCGCAGCCCATAGACATCCATGTACAATCACAAATATGACTGAAATCCTATTTGAGCTCGAACATGGATGCTTTGCTACTCTTGAGGACTAAGATGGTCGCCGCGCTTCAAAGTGTAGACGGCAACCGCACCTCTCCAATAGAACACAAGTAATGCTTGAGGGTGCAACGATTTCGGCTGTGCGTTGATTCCTATCTCAGTCCATCACCTTCCAATTTTATATATATATGTAGATTCAAATCGATAACAAATTCAAATCGATAACACTTCTCGGAATCACACACGTCAATTAGAAGCACCAGGGATTATTGTTTATCAAACGATCGAAATAATTGTTGAAGATGCACTCGATAAGAAAAGCGGAAGCAGTATATAATTGTTTAAGAAAGTTAGAAATCGTTAAATAGACAATAATTTTAAGCCAAGCGGCGTAAATATATTTCACAAAGCAGTGATTACCTATTTGTTCCGCTTGGCTTTGAAACCTTTGGCCCGTAGGGTCCGGGTGCCAAAAAATTTTTCAAACAAATAGGAACACGTTTGATCGACGCCGCCAGTGACAAGAGGGCTAGTTCATATCCCGTATATATAATTATGTCGCATGGACAGCTGTTTTGATCTGAAGTTTTTTGTGAAACATACGTACTTAGGGCAATTCCACTAAGCTTTTATAGGTCTCGTTTGCAATTATAGACTATACGTTTTGATTGGAGAGATACCATTATAACAACCAATTTAACGTAAAGTTATTGGATGGTAGCAGACATGTCGAATTGCCGCTCTTACAACTTAGTCCTCACGGGTAGCAACGCGCTACCGATTCGACTTTGTCAGCTAGGTCTCCTATTATAACTAAAGTTGGCTTCAAATGGACATGAGGAGAAGTAAACAAATACAATCAGGTGGACTGCTAGCTCTTTTCTTATTTTCGTATAGTGTTAGAAGTGTTAGTAGCAAGTCTGGAACAAATATAATGATTATAAAAATTATATAAGCCTGCTTCATTATGACGTCTATCGTAGTAGATAATGATTACTATTTCTAATTACACAATTGATTTTGATAGATTAAAATAATTATACCTAATCGAATTTGAATACATATTACAATGGACTGATTATCAGTGGTGAGCAAAAATAAATCGTAATGAAATTATGAACGGATACACTATATGCGTTAATAATAATATAATCTGTATAAAGTTATACGTCTATTCGTTATATTGATACATTTAAAGAAAATGGTGTTGGAATAATTTGTAGTGAAATCTTTTTATGAGACTGAAGTAGCAAACAGCACGCGACCATTATACAATAAATGGCCCCTGAAGCCCACCAAGGTGGGCAACCAACTTCATATACAATAAGAGCCTAAATGGAATCAATGTCAGAAGGTTTTTCTCCTAAATACTGAAGTTATAAGTGTATTTGCATTTGCGGTTGGATGGATGCGGTTGCCGGCTACATCCACAAGCGAGGCAACCATTTCAGTCCTCAGGAGTAGTAACATATACACATGTACACATGTACAAATGACTCTGTTTGAGGATAGACATGGATATCCTTGGTCTTCAGAAACCATTGAACATCAGGTGGCTTGCACACTTGTTTGCTATTTATTCAACACTAAAAACTACATAGGTTCAACCATGTTACATAAATATTTATTGAAAGGATAAAGTTACAATATTACGACAGATATTTGAATATTAATAAAAAATGGTAAAAAGAAGCGGATCTTATATAACAAACGCTTTTATTGTTAAATCTCTCTTAAAGGAGCTTTCAAAGCTCTTGTTTATCAAGTCGCTTGACAAGTCTTGTCTGAAAAATATCTCCACCCACGACTACACGTTCCGAACAAGTATTGTGTATATGTACAATTGTACATTTACCTATACATATGGCGTCTTTCATATACTAAATGAGCCGTTTTTGTCCGTGTTCATATATACGGATTTTTTTTGGAAAATCTTATGTCATTATATATACAGGAGCGAAATCCTTACTTACATTTTGTGTTGTTCTCTCATGTTATCTTTTCTTCACCAAAAAATACATATTTTGTTATAAAACAAAAGATTTTATGTAGAATTTCAAAATATGTAAATGTACATATGTCACCGAGTAACATTTATTTATGTATGCTTAAAACGCAAATATATCACAAACAGTAGTCCTCAAGACGTACATATAATTTTAACCCATCGTGCGCATGAAGCCCATAGACATGCACGTTCGACCACAAATAAGTCTAAATACTCTTTTAAACTCTCTTTACATCTTTCTCTGTCCAAAAAAAACCTATATCTTACCTACTTATCCTATCCTATCCTACAATAACCTTGTCTATCATCCACAAAATGTATTACGTATTTCATCAAGTTATATACTTTCAATAGCGTCTGTTTTCCAGCAATATATGTGAATTGACAGATGCCTGTATCGAGCGCGACGCCTATTGTGGAAAATCGATAACCTATAAAAAGCACTGAATTTCTACTGAAGCGTTCTGAACAAAAATGAAGAGACTTATTATCGCAGCATAAAAAAGGTTCCGATTCAAGACTTGTCGAGCACAGAATTATTTTTTATATGACAAGATTGACAAACGAGAATCTTAACCATTAAGTATCACTACTTTTTACCTACTCAAGGCAGTGGCAAAATATTTGTCACTTTACTATGCTTTCTATAAATTTAAATTGTTATAAAAAATGCAGGCTTATGGTGGATTAATAAGCGCTCTTCATATACGAATGTAAACAACTGTAATTTCCTTATTCTAATAAACGATGACTGAAATTTAATTTGATTTCGCAAGATTTCGAAAAGGATCAAAGCTTTTCGGCGAGCGAGTCTTATATATAAAATCAATAAGAAGGTGATGCCTACATTTTACCCTATTGTTATACACGGTAAGACACGAGGCGAAATTTGCATTTACATTATTATAGAGCATAAGCTGCTATAAAGCACCGGTTCTAAATCTATTTTATCTTAAACCTATTGTGAGGATTCTTTTGTAATATTTCGTGAATATTTGTAATATTACTTTGAGGGATTTACGTGATACGACACAGAGGAAGATGTACGACGTAGTCCGCATATTAATAAAGAACATTATCCTGTTTTGTCACAGGATGAAACATCTGTTATGTAGGTACTTCGTGTATACATATTTTTTATGAAATTAAGTTGCAAACGAGCATGGTCTTCTTGATAATAAGTGTTTGCCGCAGCTCATCGAATATTTGTAACCAAAATTATACAGAAACTAGGAGTTCCACGTGAAGTAGAATATAATGTAGATGCGTTGCTACTTCTAAAGCCAAATTATAATATAGTCACATTATATGTGAGTAACTTTAATTGTTAGAATGTTATTTTCTTCATTAGAATTTTTTTATAACATAATCTTAAATTGACAAATATAAGATGCGTTAATGGCATAACAGTGACTAATTTATAGCAGGTTCATGGACCTAAAACCACGTATTGCTAACCAATTTATAACAAGTATCTAATTTAGCGTAAAAACTCGTAGTTTAACGTTAATTATAAAATTTATAAAATAGATCTCTCATCTCATTCATTTATCTCATTTATATTAGTGTCTAAGGACCAGGAACGTATGTCGTACGTACATATGTCGTATGGAATTCCATAAACCGCACGCACTATCTTAGTGTCGCTGTGGGAGATGACTACATCGTACTCGTATCGTACAAATATGAGATTTTTTACTGATATTCAATTCCACTATAAACCATACATTCTCATTTGTTTTTATAGTTATAGATAAACTACTTATTAAGAAACTTATGAAAAAGTTTGTGGTACATAAGGTACAATGCAAAGTTCTTTAGATTATGATGGCACCTTAAATTTAAGAGATTTGCGGCTAAGCCCTTACCGCTTAAAACCCGACATAGTCTCGAATCCACTTACGCTATACCTACGTTATACTCACCGTGTACGTCATAGTTTTAATCGGAGGCGGAGGAGGCAATCGTTTAGCTTGTTCATCCTCATCTGAAACAAATTTGGAAAAAATGAAACATATTTAAAAGGCTTCCTATTAATTATGAAAATATTACTTACAGGAAAGTTTCTTTAAAACACATTACATTACTTAATCCATGAATAACTAGCAATTAAACAAACATTGTATAAAAAGGCGTATTATTAAACCAATGATTATTTAAATGATAAACTCATATGGTCTGAAACGGCTATTCCCTAAAACGAAACACCTTACGAGTCGGTGGTAGTTTATTGACGTTCAAAAAGAGTTCTGTAAAGAATCTACATTGCACAAATATAAATAATTTGATTTTGAACTTATTCGTTTAAATTTCGCATTAAGTAAAATTTTGCTTACCACAATTTAATTATAACTTTTGCAAAAATCAAATATATTTTAATGGAAGTAGTAAACAAGCTCGTAGTCCACCTGATGGCAAATGACTACTGCCGTCTATAACAAAACGATACCTTGCATTAACCAGCACCAATACTTTGCCACTAAAATATACAAATTGTTTTATACTAGAATTAAATATGACAGTGATAATACCCCCGTTCTGTCTAAGTTCTAGCAGCTAATTGCGACGATATATATTATAAATCAGCTGAATGCGAACTAATTAAATTCTACGATAGCTACTTGATACCCGCGACATACGAGTACATCTCACCACTTATCCAACTTATTCACTGCAAGAAAACACACATCACCGAACGCGTAGTAGTTATAAAGATCGTATCTTAAAACGTTAATTACTTTACATGAAATAAAGATATTATGACATTTTTACACAAAAACCGAATATCTAAAGAGTAAAACTAAAAAAAAGAAACGATTAAAATGTATCCAGAAGTTTTTATGTAAAGCGCGCTTAACGATGGGCTTCTATCTTTTTATTCATATAGATTTATGTATCGAAGACATAATAACGTATTGCTCGTTTAATTAGCGAGCGCTCTCCGGCAATTCGTATTTAATTAAACGTTCGCATCTGGCGACGCAGTACAACAGTATTGGATTTCCTTGTGAGATGTTTTATGGTTCACCTAAACAGATGCAAATGAACGCCCGCCTTTGAAGTGCTAGATTAATTTTGGACGATCGGTTTATATTTTGTATCCAGCCGCAAACGCGACTTAAAAAAATATTAAAACTAGCGGTCGCCCAATAGCCGATGTACGGTTTTTTTATTTAACAATTTAAATAAACATTTCTTTTTACTCATTTGTAAAAAAGTAAAAAATAATTATACTCACAACTGGAAACTTGTTCAGTCGTTGTGTTATTTAAAAAAAATCCTTTAGCAACAATCTCTAATCTGTACGACAGGTTGACCATAGACTTATGTGTTATGTGACAATGACAGTATAAAGTTAAACAATTTAACTTTTTTCATTTAATTTTATGTTTTTGTAGCACCTAAAAATATGTTTTTTTAATGTTGTATACTCCTTCTAATTTTACTTTATTTCAAGTTTATTTATTAATATTAAAATATAAATCTACACGTAATTTTCTCATATAGACAGACAAAAATTTTCAATAATAGTGTATTTCATCTCTGTATTGGTAGGATAAGGATCAGAATAAGTAGAGTTTTTTGTAGATGTAGGATCACGGCTCACAGAATTTCATTACATGTATAATCAAATATAGAAAATGAAATAATGTGAATTATACAATCAACTATTTTAAAACGAGTAATGTTTTAGTAGCACTACTTTTGTTGTAACGTAGTGTGGTATGTTTGAAGCTTTTGTTGGTTGTCTGAAGGGAACCGAGCCTAGCAGTAGAACATAAAAAAGATTTGCAGCCAATTCATTAGCAAATTCTTTCATTTTAGAAACGGTCATCAGCAAAAGACATTTCTATCGGAATGGCCTTTTATTAACTGTCACATATTTTTTATCTATTATACATAAGGTGATATCAAATACCGTAAATCTTAAATTGAAGGCAATTAAAACTATAAGACTTAACATGACACCAATATCAACACAAGCTTTGTTTGCTGGCATCGTTGTAAAACGCACTGCAATGTGCTTGCGATCGACAGATGTCGATATGTTGACATCGAGTACAAGTGCTTGGGGCCATTTCACAATTGCATATCTGTCGCACGATACTTACAAGTTCGCTGTGGGGAAAGTGTAAACCATTGATAATACACTTTCCCGAGAATCACTTTCTTTAGAAATCACTCAATTGTGATCCATTAGAATAGTGTTGCGGGAGAAACGTAATGAGTACCTACTGCAGATTATTGCAGGTGGGAGAACTGTAGTTCGACCGGGGAGGTACCACCGTAATCCGCCCTAAAGAATTACTTGTGTTTCGGTTGGAGTGCGGTTGCTGGCTACAGTTTAAAGCGAGGCGAACATCTTAGTCCTCAGGAGTAGCAACGCACCTACGTTCGAGTTCAAATAGGATTTCGGTCGTGTTTGTGGTTGTACGTGGATGTCTATGGGCCGCGACTACTTAGCTTCAGGACGTTTGCATGATCGTTTGTTACCCTTCTCACATAAAAAAGATATCTGATATTTGTCACGGAATATAAATGTATCTGTACATTTGTTGTTGTTGTGTTGATCCTAAACATCGAGCCTAGGCGAAAGTTATGTCGGTAACTAGGAGTGGCAAAATGTTATGCTTGTTTCCGTATCTCGAAGGAAATTTTAAACAATCAATCCCGGTTGCTTTCGACAGATGGAAGCCGTCAAACTGTCCGAAAATCCTTTGGGCGGGTTGAAAACATAGTAACTCGGTATATGTACCAAAGCACATTTAATCAGTGTCGTGTAAGCTCAAAGTAACCCCTAGTTATAAAAAGATATCCATGTCTAGCCCTTCATAAACTAAAATATGAAGGGCCACTCCAAAATGTTCTCAAACGTATTTTACTAATATTAATTTGGAGTCTCATGATAAGCTTTCCTTATCAGTCTTAATGTTACAAAATTTTCAAGCCGTTACACTGTTATTATATAATCAGTTAATGTTATTATTAATGTTCGTTACAATGTTATTACATCATTAGAATCTGATATTCAAAAACAAATCCATTGATCGTGTTGAATTTCATCTATGTGTTTATATATTCAATATTTTCCCGTTGAACTGTTTACACAAGATGATATCAGCGTTCAGATCAGATGAAATATTCCCGACCAAACATTCATTAGTCACGCGTCCACATAAATCATCATCGAATTAACACTTTCCCTGCAGCTACAACACAACACTGCTGTGTAATGCTGGGCGCGACGCGCTTGCGGCTCCTACACAACTGTATTGTACGGACAAATT
>DWON01008083.1:0-12393 GCA_018251015.1 Phocides pigmalion okeechobee
TGTATCCGGCAACCACACCTCCCCAACCGAAACACAATATATGAAGAACATGTTGTTTTACGGCGGGTTATGAGGGTAGCGGTGGTACCGCCCTGCGCGAGCTCCAATGGCTCTACCACCTTTGGTTCGAAATATCGGCAATCCAACATCGTCAATCGTGAGTACCCGGTACATAGTAAAATGTAGGACTAATTGTTTGATTTTTTTTAATAATTATTAACAAGTTAAACAGTTCTTCCCGTTCTATACCGACGTATGGCATCTATGGCTACTGTGTCACGACACGAGGTGTGGGGTATGTAAATGCTAGCAACACACCTATTATATATATATGATATATTTCAAATATCTGTCTTCTTTCAGTTATATGACCACATATGTTTCTGGACGGCGGTGATCACTTAGTATAAGTGAAATTTTATGTTAATATGCTTCTCAAAACAAATCTAATCACTCTCACAGAGGAACATAAACGTTTATTGATAGAAGTGTCTTAATCATTGGTAGTCTGTACCACGTTTGCTATTTTTCATAATGAAACACAATTACATATTGTAAGAAGTAGATATAAAAAGGTCACATTGTTATGACTAGACTGAGAGGTCTGCCCGAAACGTTCATAACTGTCAGATTGTTTTCTTCTCCGTCTCGTAACCGTAAACGTCATAGTCATCGCGACACAATCAATATGGATTTTCATCCCCTGGCCAATACGCTATTTCGGGTATCATATTTACTTGCTCGGACGCCCACATAAAATAGTTTCACTCTATGAATTATTGTAGACGCTATAGACATACATATATAACTAGCTATGCCTGTGACTCCATTAGCGTGTGCTAAAGTAAAAGTAGCGCTAGTTACACCTAATACATGTACCCCTTAACAACTCAATACAACAAATAACATTCTGTGCTGTCTATTTGCCTCCACCACTAACAACAAGTCAATATTGGACTCTTTTTTGTCAAACTGTAATAGGGTATCTGAAATGCATGATATGAGCACTTGCATCGTGGGTGATTTTAATTTAAGTTGTATAAATTGGAGTCTCGTAAACGATATAAATTACTGTTCTAATAGTGGCTTAGATCAAATGTTGGTAGACTTTACTTATACAAATAATCTTTCACAGTATAACTATGTTGTAAATAAATCGAATAAAATTCTTGATTTAGTGTTAACAGATATTCCCTCTATTTGTACTAAAGAAGCAACAGACACTTTGTGTAAAATTGATCCATTGCATCCTCCACTTCAGTTTGCAATTTCAACTATAACCACTCCAAAATTAAAACCTAACTTATCAAATATTAGTCGATACAATTTCGCAACAGCCGACTATAAACTTATTATTATATACCTTGATAGAGATTGGAAGTCCGAACTTGCAGATTTCATTAAATATGGCGACATTGATGGTATGGTGATTAAGTTTTATGAAATATTACAATCTGCGATTGATAAATATGTTCCGTTAAGCACCCCACCAGCACTCAATTTTCCACCTTGGTTCATTCGCACCTTTCGTAAACGATTAAATGAAAAACATAAATTATTGAAACGTTACACAAAATATAAAAACCCAATGGATGAAATATCTTTAAAAATAATTAGCAACCGCTGTATACAATTAGGGCGTGATTGTTATAACACATACACAAAATTCTGGTCATTTGTAAAAAATAAGCGTAAAGAAAGAAGTGCTTATCCTGCTGTAATGTCTGATGGTAGTACTGTTATAAGTGATGGAACGGAAATATGCAATCTATTTTGTAAACATTTTGCTTCTGTCTATAATAATGAAACCTCACAATGTCAAAATGGTATTAGCAAATATTTTCTCCTCCATTTTGAATTGCAGCAATGGTTTTTGTTCATATCACAAGATAGTGTAGTTCAAAAATTAAAAACATTTGACAAAAGTTAGGGTAAAGGACCGGATGAAACCACCACTTTCCTTTATTATTGAATGTGCGCAGAGTATATCGAAACCATTAGTTATTATTTTCAACGAATCATTGAGATTCGAAATATTTCCAACTAAATGGAAGACAGCTAAAATTGTGCCGATTTATAAATCTGGAGATGATGGTCTTGTCGAGAATGATAGACCTATCTCAATTCTATCCACCTTTGCAAAAGTTTTTGAATCCCTTGTTTACCCATACATTTCTAACCACATGGCTTTGTTAAAGGGAGGTTCACCACTTCTAATATGGTAACATTTGTTGAAGCTCTAATGGAAGCCATTGATGCTCACAGCCAAGTCAATGACATTTACACAGATTTTTCTAAAGCCTTCGACAAAGTCCCTCACACAGTTCTTTTACAAAAGCTGGCTATTTATGGATTCACGGGTTCCTTCATAAACTGGCTGCAATCATACTTGTCCAATTGCTCCTGCTATGTGGTGATTAATGGTTATGATTTAACCTTCTTGAATACTACCTCCGGAGCCCTCAGGGATCGCATTTAAAAAATGTTTAAAACCGCTCTGTGTACCACTTCTTAAAACAGTTCTTGGAGCCAATTCGACTATTCCACGACTTTGCAAACTGGTAAATGAATGCAATAGATCACTGGATATCAATAATATCACTTAAAGCGTTTTTAAAAAAGTAATCACTTTTAAATATAAGTAATTATTTATTATGTACAATTTTTAAATATTAATCTAAGTTTGTGATGCATGCTGTGTTTGCCTTAAAAGGTTACACACTTAGATAGTGTTATTAGAATAAGATAACTTAATTATCTATAGTTTAGTAACCACTGGCAAACCTAAATAAATAAATAAAAAATAAAATAAATAATACGTCACATAAATGTCAGTGAAAGTCCCGTCGAAACCGATCCAACCATATTGCATTTAAAGACTTTTATTTAAGTAAAAATATGATTAAAATTAACTATATTTCATTTTTTTGTATTCAATACCATTTTTTAAAAGTTTAATAATATCCATTGATCAAATAAAAATCATTTTATTTAATATTTCACGCATAGAAAGATTAAGTAAACCTATATTACGTTTTTAATGATCTATGTCATAGAGTTTTTGTACGAATTTTGAAGAAAATCCGTCGCAGGCATACAAACTTTTACTTCTTGCTTCACCCATTTGGGGTATGAAATTTGAAAAATAAATAATTATGTTCTTCCGCAGAACTCAAGCTATCAGTACAGTTTCAATCAACACACAAGTTTTTCCGTGAAACCGTCACATGTTGTATACATATAACATACGGACGGATAGACGGACAGAATTATTTTTGCATGTACTGGTATGAATAAGGCTAAATGTTGATTTTATTCAACGACGGGCAATATTTAACATCTGAAAATAGAAGTTCAGTGACGTAGTCATCCACCCGGTGTAAAGTTATCGTAAAAAATACTCAAAATTACTTAAAGTTTTGTAACTCGACGCTGTCTTTGTAGAAAATGTATATGTAAGGCATCTTATAAGTAATGGATCATGCCACCATTATGTTCCATCAATCTAATCAAAAATGCAGAACAGGGGTCCCTAAAGTCGGTCACAGGTACATTACCACTCCCGAGCACTGACTTGGTTGCCGCATATGTTAAGTAAGCGCAGGGAAAATATTATAATAAATTAAAAAGTGTAGTTTGCATATAAAATAGTATTTATAAGAGAGTCTAACCAAAATAATCCGCCCAGGAAAGCAACTGGAGTCTAGCTCAAACAGAACTTTTTTATCTATTAATTATCTTGTGTTTTGGTTGCGGAGGTACGGTTGCCGGCTACACCTAGAAGCTAGGCGACCATCTTAGTCCTCAGGAGTAGCAACGTATCTACGTTCAAGCTCAGATAGGAATTCAGTCGTGTTTATGGTTGTATGTGGATCTCTACGGGCTGCGACCACTTAACGTCAGGTGCTTTGCATGCTCGTTTGCTACTATTCTCATATGAAAAAAATTCTAGCAATCTTCGATGTTAGGAGATTTAATGCCTTTTACTTTGAAAATATATGTACCGTAAGTTCATGTTTTACCTGAATATAGACAGACATCCGTTACTTTAACTTGTCTCACTGGTGTGAGTACACCGTGTTACCAATCTTTTTTCTATCTCCAAGTGAACGTAGTAATTGAGGCGCGCTGACTCGCACTCCCTCAAACACAGGCTTTGTGAACCGGGCGCGAATATTAATATCTATGTGAACTGCGGAACTCTATTGCGACGTCAGAGCGGTTACATGAACTCTGTTCGCTGCAGAAATTTATTTATTGACTATATGATATGTGACATTTTTTAGATTAAGTCTTGTTCTGAGGCATAAGATTACTCGAAAGTAAGTATTTACAGTCCCCTACAATGATTGAAGATTCAGCAATGGATCATTCGCTAATACGTTGTTAACCTTAAAGAAGAGCTTTCTAGCAGCTAGTTGAAAGAACCTTATTCATAACACTCTGAACCAACCTACGAAATAAGTTTATTCCACATTATCCACGAATAAGGAAGCAAATAACATTTAAACCTAAGCATGGAAGGACATGATCCAAGTCTATGAATGAAATGTCAACCGTTAGCGAACGATTCGATGGAAGATCTTTAGTAGCCAGCATATTATTAGTTCAGTATGATAAAGTAACAGATGCCAATCTCAAGTATGTAGCAGAAGCAATACGGACACTCAAGGAGATTTGCAAACTACTTTTCTCTACAGACATTTATGAGTGAGTGACTTCGCTGCGTATTTTGATCCTAAGTACCCATTTCATTGTAATATCGACAATAATGACGACTTATCTGCTATGGAATAGTGAAAAACTTTATACAGGTGCACTTGTTTTGTAATTCTAATTCCGTATGTTCACTAAACTCGACAAATACGCCGTGTTCAACTGCAGCGGAAGTCGACAGCGAATGAAGTCTCGACTTCACAGAACATTCTCGCATTAGTCCCCTCCGCACTTACACTTCGTGTCGAGTTTCTTAATATCGAAACTTTGTGGCTCTCATGTTGGAGTAATACGGGCTTTAGAAACGTGTAAGCCCTGTCTTAGTTAAACAAGTTCTACAAAGTTAACATCATTATATTCTATGCGGAATTTGAACTACATTTATATCATAGTCATGCTGAGAGTTAGTTCTGTTTTGTAGAAATGTAAGTACTATCTGTTTAATTGATTGTTTAAAATCTCATATCGTCTTGTAGCAAGCAGTCCGTTGCAAGCAAAAAAAAAAAGAAAATTTTCATTACATTTACATAAATAACTAGTAAAATACACAAATTTACTCTAAATATTTGACAATTAGACATATTCATGGACATTTCGTGAGTACACAGACACAAGACGCATGGTTAGTTTTGTGAATATACAGCGAGTATTGGACGTCTATAAATACAGGTTAATAGTAATAGTGGAAAAATTATGAGGGAATTAAAACAATGACTGGTCATTTTACAAAAAGGAACGTAAGCTTTTCCTAAGTTTTTTTGCGAGATTGTGACATATAAAGTGAATAAAATCTCGTTACATAAGACAAAATATACTCGCATGAGAGTTACTACATGGATGACAAACAAGAATGGTTGTCACAATATCTGATAACAGCGACGTCCCGGAACGCGCCGCAACGCGTCCGGCCACCTCGCCGGAGAGCGCGGGAAATGGCCGCCGCTCGCAATTATCTTTCACTCCCCACCCAGCGCCCGTAAGGCACTCGCCTCAACTCTGGCTATAGATGAATAACTATTGAATATAACACGACTATCAGTAAACCTGTGTTAGATTTAAAGTAGTTTAGTTCGTGTGACGCAAGCCGAAAATCAATATTCAGTTCTGATCTTAACAAATTGAAATATTGTTATTCAGAGGATATTATTCACAGAACTAAAATAACCTACTCGGTTTCTCTTTTTGTCTCGTTTTGTCAATCATAAACTACAAGTAGAATTATTTAAATTGGAGCTAGAGCTATTACAGACCATTACTTTAAGTTAACTGCCACCTGTAGACATCAGCAAGGAAACATATTTAAGACAAGAGTGCTACTTTGCATCGACCACCAATGCGTTGGTTCCTTTCGGGACTAACTTGATGTGTCAATATCTTCCTTTTCCTCGTTCGTCCGTTACCAGTCATCGAATCCAATTAAATAACAAATAATTAAGCGTAGCAATCTGCCGAGGACCATCCATGAATCAACCGAATTTCCCATCTGGTAGAATATATTTTTTTATTATTTTTTAAGTGCTTGTCCATACAGTCCAGTGATTACAGGTGGCCATCGTCAATTAATATCTCATCAATGGACAGAAGTCCCGCCTAAATTCAAGCACAGACTTAATACATAGTCTACACAAAACAATTAATGTAAGGTGAATCGCTTGAATAGACAATCGCTTGCCAAGGTCACCCTGCGCTATTTCTGCCCGCAGTCCAATTGTGGCCCGAAACACCATTGTCCGGTAAAAACGCCATTAACTCGGCAACTCCGATAGGAAGGTTCGAGACAATTTGTATTGTCCCGGGACACCCGTTTCTGTAACCCATTAACGAATTACTTCCTTTCCTCCTAATGGACCTTGTGTGAATGGTTCGTTTAAATGCTTTGTAGTTGCGATCATACTGATATTTAACGATATTGCTCTTAAAGACCCTTTGATGTAGGTACCTTTTGTAACGGCAAAATAGTTAGGAACATATTTCGATTTCTTAGTAAATAAATTCTATATAAATTTGAAGAATTATTAATTATTATATCTATGTTAAAATGTTTTTATTTCCGATATTGTGAACCAGTTGCATGGCTTGTGGTCGCGGCGTTAATCGCGAGCACCCGCGACCCGAGTATCGCGGAATTTATAATAAAATGTATAAATTCCGCGATAATATTAGTTTAAAATCATAAATGTTAAAATTACCAAACTATGCATTCCTATGCATGGTCAATATTTGAATAAATCTATATCAATGTCAATCAATTCACAATTGATTTTCATACTGGATAGAAGGTAGTTCATGACAAACTATAGAACTGTTTAATGCTTAGGAGTATATAATCGATGTTCGGCCGTATATCTTCTTGTATCGTAAAGCATCACTGCCTAACAGTGTTCATGCCGTCCTGGTTCTACCAGTTGATCCCACCTGGCCATACACAACAATATAATATATTTTATGCCAAAACAATAAATTATGTTTGTGGGTTATTTTTTTTTGTACCAGCTAAAGCGCTGGACCACATACGATAAATTAGGCATCGTTCGATTCCTTACAACTTCGAGTGTCATAAACTGTGAAGAGTAATATAATAATAAGGGCGTGACGTAAACTCGAAAACTAACGTCAACCGAGTGCGTTAATGTACGTTAGTGTTTATCATAGAAGATAATAAAATTGTAGCGGTTATCGGACTGGTGTCGCTAAATAATCTGAAATGAACTTCTTTTGGTTTTTGCGTTCCCTTTTTTTAATCTAGGGATCTAGTTCAATTAGTGAAACAAAATTGGTAATTGTTAGAACATTATAAGGTTAATTCCTTTTCCATTTCATTAACCATCTAAACCATATTCCAAAAGGAGCCCAGCGGACGTCGCACAAAGTCTGAGTGCCCTCGATGGATATCCCAAGCCTCTTTGATCTTATTCATGACTGTCCAAAATGTGTTCATACTAGTTAACTGCTGGATATAAAATATCGGATACACACTCTCTCAGATACAAACTTTGAGAGAGAAAGTCTCTCAGATACAAATATACAAAATCTCAGTCTGAGATCGTCATCGTCAGTCTGAAATACAAACATACAACCTCTCAATATATTTTCCCTCAGACGCAAGGAATCATTTTTAGTGATAATCTGTCTCGGAAAAAGACAATCTTTCAGAGAGAACATGCAGATACTACTACTCAAAGAGAATCTTTCTCAGTTACAAAGATAAAATATTTGAAAGATCATTTCGGTCAGATCATTCAGATCTAGAAAGTTTTTATTTTAGTTCTAGTCACTCGCTAAACTATGTAGACGTTTTCCGTATCCTGAACCATATAAAAATCGAAGATGTTTCTGACTCTTGGTGTATAATAAGCAACCGTTAAAATATTTTTGTAAAGTAATGGGAGTAGTTACCTTCACTGTTACTGAAGATGGAGGTATTTGTAACGACCGACCGCACCTGCAGTAAAGAGAAACACTATAAATACATTACTGGCTTTTATTACTAGCTTTATTTATATTAATGTAATTAATTAATCTAACTATAACATGCAATACCTAAAATTAATTATAATAGGAACCTAACCTAAAGACGTCGGTGCTCATACAACATGGCGCCAAGAACGCTAACAGCATTCCCGCGCTATGAATAACAATTGCTATAATATAATGATTGATATTACTGTTAAGTAAATATATAATATATTCAAATTTTGAATGTTCTTATTTACAAATAAATTCTATTATTGCAGCCAATCTACAATCAAGTACTGTAAAATAAAGTTTAACACGCAATGCACATTTTATAATAGTTTTAGCATTGTAGAGGATTTTGTAGAATCTTTTTGTTTAATGTAGATGTTATTTTTAATTTTGATTATATCGAATTAAATCTAAATCAGTTTGAATTTGGTATTAGTTAAAATAATAAACTGTTTTATATTTATCATAAATTTTCTTAAAATGTATAAAATGTTAATTTAAGACACTCATAAAGAGCCACTAGACTATTAAAGAGTTCAAATTCTCCCTTCCAACTTCACAATAGACATAAAAAATAATAACGTGAGAACCGACATATTTAAGTTAAAAATTGCCATTTTCAAGTATAATGGCTGCCAGTTAAAGCGGCAACGCGTGCCACTGCCAAGCTGTGCCAACAACGCCCGTGACACACACCATACACCGGCCCAAGTTATGTACAAAATTTTACACTCGTGTTCAATCAAGAGTATGCTATGAGAGCGGCGTATGATCGACGTCTATCGACAATTCAATCGATACTTGACCTTTGGAATATCGATAGTTTTATAACTTTTAATCATCGATACTCTCAATAGTCAATATGTGACATGTTTCCGACGTCATGATACGATTGACAATTTATCGACAGTCAGGCATCGCCTTTATGTGATATGTAATGTTTTCACTGAAATACTAATACCAATTTACAGATGCTCTTCTCCCAAACGAAACACCTTACAAGTCGTAGTAGTTTATTATTGTTAATCCAAAAAAATAAACATGTAAGTGTATATGGATACATCCACATCCAACGAAGTCTTTACTTGTTTATTTTTCTATTGAATATCATCGGTTATATTAAACAAGACATTGAAAATAGGCACATTGAAGGTACAAAGTAATTTCCTTAAAAAAATTGTTGGTAATCAAGTCCAAGTCAATCATCCGTTTCATTCGAAGTAAGCAGTGCTGGACTTGAATGATCACTAAGCTCAAACTAAGCCACTGCGCCATAGAAAACACTGACTCCTAAAAATTTACACAGCGTTAGCTTTTTGGGTCCCTTTATCATTGAAATTTCATGAGTTTTAGACGTAGTTCACTTGACATTCTTTCTTTTCTTGACGTTTCCGGCAGATGGAGGATACTGGCTTCCACATAAAGGCTCTATTTAAAGTTTTACGCTGAAAGTCTGCAGTAATTACAACCGGAGCGGAACGCTACAATCATTAAAAATGTTAGCCCGCGTTTAAATTTAAATCAATGGCACTAATTGAAATGAGAGGTTCCGTTTTTAAATTTTCGCAAGAGTACAGTTGTTTTTGCTGATATTTAGTGAACTATTTTGGGTTTTGTCGTAACACTGTTTGTTTTATTCCTAAATACGTATAATACTAAAGAAGTCCAGGGACGGTCGGGAGTTGGATGGGTGACTGTAGTGGCTTCTTTTTGTTAAGCTGCCGATTCCTATAACCATTGTAAAGCAGTCGTCAAACATTGTCGGAGGTTTAAAGACTCCTCAACATATCCATCTGCCTGCACTCATTGAAACTCATTCATATCTCATTGGAACTCATCATTTATTGGAGCTACCTGTTGAAGTATGCAGTAAACCTTCTCCGAGTGTTTAAGAACTTTTTCATTGCAAACTTACTAATTGGAGAACTTTTACGTATATGTTTTTCTGGAAGATTTAACCTTCCAGGCCCTCTATGTGGGAGACAATTCATACATTTTTTCTATGAGTACTGTTTTAATTCTATTCTTTAATATTTAAATCTATATTATGTTAATGTTTTCTCTCTGAACGTCCTACGGTCATATCACAAGAGTATTTCTTCAAAAGCTCTCGCGTCACCGCAGAGCTTTCACGGCTGATGGATGGCCGGTTTTTCGCCAATATCCGCCGTGTCGGAGACGGATTACAGAATCTGGCGTATCGTGAAGAGCCCGCGTGCGTTATGAAACACAAACCAATGCAAAATAGAGAGAAAAAAATTATTAGTCGATACTAGTATTAAGTGACTAACATTTGGCAAATCAAAATTTAAAACATCATACTGGTTTTTCAACACCACATCAGGCAGATGTGTGAATTATATTTTTTTCATCTAACCGTCTTTGTGTGTGTACCCATAACATCAACAATCCTCATCCCTATCCAATGAAGATCGCACCATCATAATGTCCGAAACCATGTTCAGACGACAACATGTACTCACGACTCGATACCACTCGATGGCCATCGGAATTTAATATAGAGTGACGGGTGCCAATCCCAGAGAAATGCTCGTAAAGTTTGCCGGGAAGTTGAGGATTGCAAGAAAGTGTTTTATCGACAAAAACTTAGGATTAGGGCGCAAATATTGAGCACGTTTCTCTTTATTATTATTACACGGTATGTATTGACAGAAACGTTACAATGTGTCACATTCATTGCCACGTTTTTATTTTACGCTTTCAATGACAATATACTAGTAGCTAATATCCTCGACATATTCGTCACTAACAATCTTGTTATACAATCTACATAAACTACACGACTACGCTGAGTGCTCGGCGGTGCCGCCTGTCAGGAAAGTTTAATCGGCTTAGACAGGTGTCTTTACTCACTACGAGTTGAAACAATTCCAATTCCAACATTGACAATATCTAAATTCTAATTGTTTATCAAAACCTTATAAGGACAATATCATTCGACATGAAATATAATTACATATTTTTTTTGTTTGCGTAAACATTAGAATATTTATTATTATGACTAAAATTATGATGCAGAAAAAACTTAAAAATTGTCAAATAGTTGAGGACCTTTACCTTGATTATGACCTTCATGACCATGGTTTGATCAAGGCAAAAATCAGGGGGCTGAGTTGCAATGTCTCATCCAAATTTATTTTAAGCTTTAGTTTCTTTTTCAAATTAGAACGCAATTAATACATTGCTGTTGTAAGGCAATAACCTTTTAAAATAATTTCACACTTCTATATTATATTATTATATAGTTCTTACTATATATTTCTCTACTACATTATCCGTTGACTTCACTGATTAAAACGTGCCGTTTATGAATTATGCGGGTGAATTACGAAAAGGCCTACGGTAATGCTTTTGCCATTTTCTAGACCGCAACTTTTGCTGACCTAACGTGACCTAGTCTGGCACAAATATAAAACAATAGCCAACAATAGTAATTCCATTATTCCTGACATTACGTTCACCTTTCCCGTCCGGCCCCGACATTGTCGCTCCTAAACGATTTGGGTCTCCTACAGACTTTTTTTTGTATTCCAGAATTTGTCCCACAACAGTTCAAATCCTATGGAATCTTGTTAAGCTATATCCGATATTCCTTTCCATTATTCATTTAAATTGGTATATAAAATATTTATCAATACTAATTAATAACTTCCATCAAAAAATGTGCAAAGAGGGCTCTTCTTCAAAGCCGGCGATGCTGGCCACTCCTCTAATATTGCTAATGTCCATAAGCAACGATGACTGCATTCCATCAGGTGGCCCGTTTATCTATCATTAGGCTAATCTATAAAAAAAACAAAGCATAATATCATTTTTTCTTCTTATTAAATTAACAACCTAACGGGCAATCTGTATGATGTATAATATCTGCATGAGCCACACTATCTGGAACTTGTCCTATTGCTGAAAACAATATTATAATGCTAGATGTTAAACTCTTTTACATATTTTGAAAACCATAAACGAGCTAAAGAAAGACCAAAAACACTTTTATTATACCATGTTAAACATATGATGATAGCTGAAGTTGAATCGCAGAGACATTCCATTATCTTTCCACGATGTCTGTCTACGATACTCTTTCAAGACCAAATGTTGAAAGTGTATTTCGACCCTAAGTAATATTCTTATATAGAAGCCGCCGTATCGAAATTGACTCCCTTCGTTCCTCTTTCTATTTTGAGACTGGTG
>DWON01008084.1:0-12392 GCA_018251015.1 Phocides pigmalion okeechobee
AACACAGTTGTGTAGGAGCCGCTAGCGCGTCGCGCCCAGAATTACACAGCAGTGTCGTAACCGCAAGGAAAGTGTTAAATGGTCTCTACAGCCCATGGAAATCTACGACCAATCTTAAACAGGACTAAAGTGCACAGATGCTTTGTTACTCCTCAATCCTCATCACCAAATTACAAGAACAGCTTAACGGCAAATTACAAGGGCGGCAGATAGAAACCTAAATTAATAGAATATCAGTGATAGCGTATTAGACGAGCGTATTAGACATAAATAATCACTCGCTTTAACGGTGAATAGAAATAGTATGAGAAAACTTAAGTGTGGGAAGTCTACCAATATCATAACTTAACTATTCTCAGTGCCCAGCAGAGGTATAGTAATTATTTAACGATAAATTAGTAATATTATATTAATCTATTGACTTTATGTTGCTTGTATGTTAAGTATGAATATAATGTTATTCTACAGCTTTTATGACCGCAGCTGCATATATGAAACTTCGGGAACAAAATAATGAATTTGTAGAGCTATTGCCTGTCACTCCGGTATTCGCGCACCAAATGAACGTCGAAAACAAACCAGGATATTTTTCAGATATTATCATTCACAGCGATAAAAAGTAAGAATTTGTAATACTGTCATAAGTTTAGTACAATATAAATCCCTTATAAGTTGGAGTTAGATTTCCTATAAATTTCAACGCCTTGCTATAATTTTTGGTAATCGCAGTTTATAAATGAATAAGAACGCAGATTGCTGCCCATCGAACTTCACATTACCTTAGTTGCATCCTACCACATCAATTTTCAATGATTACATTTTATGGAAATACCTATTCAATTTTAGATGTGACTTTTACAGTAGGTGTACGTTCAAATAACTGAATTCGTGTTATATATTAAGAGTGCAATTAAATATTTTTCTGTGCATGATGGCATGGCGAGTCTCATTGTTCTGCCATTGTGAAACCTCCTACTACAATAAAAAACGTATCTCTACGATATTTATACGACTGCATACTTCTCTTTTCGAATAGGAATTTATAGGATGCTATGACAGCACGTAATTATCTTACAAATAGGAAACTATTAACTGCAATAAATCGATACCATAACAATTTTATTGTTATGTTATTCAAATACGATAATATACTTTCCTGAGTTTATCTTACAGTAGGTACAATTATGTAGCAAAATCTTGTCAGCCCTTTTGCTCATCGTAGTTGTACGTAATTTAAATCAAACTGTTGCTTCCCTGTTCCTATATGTCGCGTATGGCAATATAATTAATGAACAATTCTATCTCAAATTTATTTTTGAATAATTGGATTTATAAATTTCATATGCGTATTAAAATTATTTTATGGGACGATTGAAATTCTTAATATTGTATATAAATTGTAGTATAATCAGTCATTTTCATATTATGCCGAATAAATATCGCTGTCTAAATGTAAATATGTTGGTAGGTACCTAGATAAATTAATTGTTATCAGCTACTAGTCCGCTGATAAGAGGCTTTGTTGTATAGTCGATTGACTACCACTAAGTGTAGTTTTTTTAATGTCATTGATCTAACATTGGGCTATTTACAGAGCACACAACGTTAATACTTTATTGGACCTTAGAGGATGCACTTTTGCATACAGTGATGAAGAATCTTTCAGTGGAAGTAAAATTGTGCTGAGGATGCTTAAAGAAAAAGGCGAAAACGCATCTTTCTTTGGATCTCTGCTAAGTATTAATTTCAAGTTAAAGTAATATTGTAAGTAAAAGCTAAAAGTATAAATTTAATATGTAAAGTTCTTGATTCCAGGATCTGGATCACATTTGGCTTCAGCTCAAATGGTGTTGACTAAACAAGCTGAATGGGCAGCAGTAGATTCTACAACTCTACTTTACTCTAAAAAGTATATGCAAGACGGAGGAAAAGATATCATTACCCTAGAGACACTAGGACGCCTCCCTCCTTATCCAATAGTAGTCAATTCCAGACTATCAGGTTAGATAATTAAAGATCAATTCTGAATGTCTTTCATCCTCATTAATAGCTACTTTAGCAATTGACATGTGCATCAAAACAATTTTCTGCATTATTTCAGTTGAAACCAAGAAAGCAATAATCAAAGCTTTACTCAATTTGCCTCATTCAACAGAGTGGAAAAAGAATTTTGCTAAATTTGGAATAATTAAATTTGAAGAAAATAGTGATGGTGCTTACAATGGGCCGGCTGCACAGGTGTGGTCCATCCAGAGGGAAAAACTCAATGTTAGATATTATTAGGGTGCTACTGATTATAAGTCTTCTATATGTTCTGTATATATTGTATGTGGATTATAAACCTAAACCATAAATATAAAGGGAATAAATGCAAAGGAATTTTTCATTTATTTGAAACTTCTAATTTTTGTAAGGTAATTCTTAAAGATAGAAGCTGTTTCTTCTGCTTTCCATATTGAACAACAAATCTGTTAGGTATCTTAACAACAGGGCGTGGATGGGTTTGTGATGGGCTCTGTGGATCTTTCTGAAAGGGTCAGATATAAATTGCATTAAGTAAAAATAGTTAAATATTTTGTGTGTAATAAATAAAATATGACAAAGAACAATAAATATCTCAAATAACAGAAAAAATGGAAAACAACACTAGATACATAATATAGTATAAATAATTGCTATATTAAATTATTTACTATTAAGAATACAACTACAATATTACAATATTGTATTAATTTGAGACACTAAACAACTCCACCGCCATTGATGTGATCAATTTCCTCTTGTGATAGGGGTTGTCTTCGGTAACGAGCAGGAAGGTCAATGTCGGAAATGGCTGCGCTGCTCATGGGAGCTGCTTGTTGCGCTTGGACTTGCTGTAAAAAGATAAAATATATTGTATATTTATTGACTTATTTTGTATACAAAAACAAGAAGCAGGATATATATAAAAGTTTTAACACATTACAGTAAAAATAAAAAATCTTAATTAAATTTTAAAATTCTTTGGATCATTAAAATATTCTGAAATATGTCGTTGATTAGGATTCATACTGGGTTGATAATCAGGTTTGCAAACTATTGCATGCAATCAAAATTATATCAAATAAATTCATAAAATCTGCGCCCACATCATATTTTTTTTCTAATAGAAAACAATTTATGCAGATGAATTATAAGTCCAATAGACATCGTTTTCCCAAACCCCACTAGGCATTTTGCGGATAATTTGAAAAATACCTTTAAAACAATTATTACAGTGAATTTGAAAATATACCAATTGAGATCGAATATATATTGTATTCTGGACATATTCTAAACCCTAACAAAATAAGAGTGAATAAAATAAATTCATATGTACTGGCTTAGCAGCTGCAGGACTTGTGGCTGGCGAAGGAGCCGCAGCAGCACCGCCTGACCCCACACCACCTTTACGAAACTTTATAACGGGGACACGAGAAAGTACCAAGCTAACGCGAACCATAGTTACAAAAGATTTCTGTGAGCTTTTACAAATTAAAAGACCTAATTCTGAATGTTATATCATGAATGGAATTTGATTGTCAATAATTTAACGTCAATGTGACATTGTCCGTGTTTTATCGTCATATGATCTGAAATAGTGATGTGCGGTTTTTAAATAAATGGTTAAAAACCTTACTAACTATAACTACTTATCACCTTATTTTTTTAAGGTCGTGATCTATTATTTTTGGAAGTATTGTACTATCAATAAATACTATTGAAATTATTTAATATACTAGGTATTTATTGAAACGAGGTACTATTGATAAAATAAACACTGAAAGTTCATCTTTCAGTTTTTCTAATTTTAATGTGGCTGATGTTATTGGTTCTATGGTTCTACAGGTCTCGAGTTATTTTTCTTTATTCGGACAGTTCTCACATGATCTACTATCTCGGTGATATGCAATGCCGTTAGGCGCAGGGAAGATAGACGGACGGTCAAACCTAAATTGGATTCAACAGTTTTCCTACGTTCCAGAGGGAACGAACTTCGGAACGTGGAGGGGCTCGATACTATTAACAACCTATGTCTCTCTTACCGCATCATCGAAAGTCAATCGAAACACAGATGATACTACTACATTATAATATTATTTAATTTTTTCATTGTGTCATTTATGTACGCATTATACTTTTTCAGTTCACTCGGACGAAATGAAACTATTGAGATTTAGTTTTTGGTTTCAAGAATACTTAATTTAACACGTATTCTTAAACTACTTGAAAGTCAGTTAGTCTTAAAAGTCATAGAATATGCACTACACGTCAATTGGTAGTGGTACAGTCTACAGTGGTAGTACAGTTGTTATACTGAGATACTAGAGCTACGAGATGTAATGTATTTAAGGTTGGATATCATATTTAAAGAGTAAAGACCTTTATTAATCGCAAGGTGCAAAACAATTTAGGAAAAATACTAAGTTTAATGGATTATTATCAACTCAAATGGCGTTTATTATATCTTGAGAAATAACCAATATGTTCTTTTTACAATCTTATTTTGAGGATGAATATAGAAAAGGTTTCATTTATATAGTTTCCATGACTTCGCCTTAACACTGCCCTCCTGCGGCTTACTACACTACAACACATCTGTATGAATTACGGGCGAATAAGTGTTCTGTTTACGTCGGCGCTACAAGACTGCGGGCGGACATTACGTCTCTGTATTGTGATTATAAACAGATCCTAAAAAAATACAATATTTCAGTGAATTGTAGGCACGTCTTCAGTCTAAAAAATACAGCTCCAGCTTAGTGCGCGTTCCGCAACGCTGAGCTGATCTAATATAAAAGCGCCGCAATCAGTGTTAATTACTTAAAAGAAATACGTAGTTCTAAAAATCTAGTTCACCACTTAGACAATAATTAATAAAAGAAAAACATTATTTGATTGTAATTTATTATTACAGACACATCTGAACAAAGTCCATAATAGACAACTTATTCTTAAATTATAAATATTTCCACACATACAACACATATTTTCTTAAGAACATTTTTCAATTTTTTTTTCTACATTAACATCAACCACATTTAGTAACAAGAAGTACAATCTGCAACAATCATAGATAAAAGCAAAGTGACTAGTCACTTGTGTGGAACATGTTCAACATGTTAAACAGGTCTGCGGAAGCTCTTGCCAGCGTACTTGGCAGCGGCGCCCAGCTCTTCCTCGATGCGGAGGATTTGGTTGTACTTGGCGAGACGTTCAGAGCGACAGGGTGCACCAGTCTTGATTTGACCGGTAGACAGTCCAACTACCAAGTCGGCAATGAAAGTGTCTTCAGTTTCACCAGATCTGTAATGAAATTATTATGCTTTAGACAATAGTTCGATATAGTTTAATACACAAAAATCTGTGGGGGTTATGCAATAATTATTTTTACTTTTGTTACAAAGTTCCCTTTTGTTAAAATTCACTCAAAGTTGCTGGTACAACTAGTTACAAATTTAACCATCTTGTGTAAACACTTCATAATTTTAGTTATAAATGTCAAGACTGTTTACCTGTGGGAAACCATTGTGCCCCAACCATTCTGCTTGGCCAGCAAATGGGCATTAATAGACTCTGTCACGCTGCCAATCTGGTTCACTTTCAACAATAAGCAGTTGCAGGCTTTCTTCTCCACTGCTGTGGCAATACGCTTGGGATTTGTTACCTGCATTTCATTTTAAACAACCATTAACAGTTATACAAAAACATATATATGTAAGGACAGATGTAATCATGATCGAAATCAACATCAGAATCATGCAGGGAACTCGAGTTTAAATAGTCATTGCAGACCCTGTACATCCATATCAAACTTCAAGCAGACCTGTATTCTTTACTGAGAATTAAGTCAGTTGCCTCGCTTTTAAGCATAACTGACAATAACAATGAAACAATTTCTAAACAAATGATGACAATAGCAGTGGCACACATTTAGATTGAACCATATTTCTACCACCTATCTAATTACTAACCGTGAGATCATCTCCAACAATCTGGATGGGTGTCTTAGCAGTGATGTTAGTCCAGGCTGCCCAGTCATCCTGGTCAAAGGGATCTTCAATAGACACCATGGGGAAGTCCTTGATAAATTCAAGGTAAAGCTCACACAACTTGTCAGATGGCAAGTAGTCAGCTGGGTTGGAGTTGGGATTTTTAAAGTCAAGATCATAGGTGCCATTCTTAAAGAACTCAGAAGCTGCTACATCCATTCCAATTTCAATCTGTAACAATTTTTTAGATTAATTAAGACTATTTTAACCAAATGTAGAATTAATGCAATTTCAATCTACAGCAAATTTTAAGATCAATTAAAATTTATTTTACTGGTATCATTTAATTTTTTTTATATCATAATTACCTTGCCAGTGTACCCTGCTTGCTGGATGGCATCCTGGATGAGGTACAGAGCATCCTTGTTGTTCAAAATGTTAGGAGCAAAGCCTCCCTCATCACCTACGGCAGTTGAGTCAAGACCAAACTTCTCCTTAATAATTTTCTTCAGATGGTGGTACACTTCAGATCCCATACGCATTGCTTCACTGAATGTAGAAGCACCTGAAAATTTTTGTTTAAGACCCTTAGTATTACATGAAATTAAATCATTATTTGTTGGTATATTTTGTTTTCTTTTCTTTTATACAAAAACAATGCATGAAATAAACAAGTAATCTATGAAACAAATTATACACATCAACACAATTAGAATTGACATACAACTTATGTATCCAAATCAAACATAATCCAATGATAATAGCATTACCTGTGGGCAAGATCATGAACTCTTGCATGGCCAGTTTGTTGCCAGCATGGGAACCTCCATTAATAACATTAAATGCAGGTACAGGTAACACAATATTGCTGTTTCCAGCCAAATCAGCCAAGTGCTTGTAAAGAGGCACTCCCTTCTTGGCTGCCCCAGCCTTAGCCACAGCTAAGGAAACCCCAAGGATGGCATTGGCACCAAGCTTAGACTTGTTTTCAGTGCCATCCAGACCAATCATGAATTCGTCAATCTGAAAAGTTTTATTATATGAGAGGAGTAACAAATGGGCTTGAAGTCCACTTGACGTTAAGTAGTGACTACAGACCATGGACATCCATATACGGGCCTTTTTTGTCACTACTGTTTAGGGGGCACACAATTTTTCGTAAGTTTTTAAAGTGTAAAGTTTATTTAAGTCCATAATTCTTTTTATTATTATATTATTATTACATGTTCAAAGTTAGTTTCCAAGAGCAGCAATGTATTTCTGTTTGACCTATACTGACCTATTTGAGGTCAGTCACATATGTCCAGTTAATCTTCCAATTAATTAGTCTGATAAAAAAATGATGCAATTGCTTATTCAACATGAATCTACATTTTTAATTTAATTACCTCCTTCTGCTGAGTGACTTCAATGTTTTGCTTGAGAAGTTCAGGAGCAATGATAGTGTTGATGTTCTTGATGGCGGTAAGCACACCCTTGCCATGGTACTCCCCCTTGACATTGTCTCTTAGCTCCAGAGCTTCATGGACACCAGTTGATGCACCCGAGGGCACAGCAGCACGAAACAGGCCTAACTCCGTTACCTATATAAATGATACGATAAGAATACTACAAGTGACTTAATCTACTGATTGTATAAACAAGCAACTCAATCTGTATTTATTTGAACTTACAAGGTCAACCTCTACCGTGGGGTTGCCGCGAGAATCGAAGATCTGGCGAGCCTTGATTGACTTGATAGGCATTTTTAATATGAAATGTCTAAAGTACCTAGAAATAAGACATTACATGAAAATAATGTTCAAATGTAATTGAAATAAATTCAATATACGTATATAAAAACCTTTTTATTTCATTATCTCAATGAATCAAATATATTTTAGACAACATTTTTTAATTTGTTACAGATATGAAAATAGAAAAGCCTAACAAGGTCAACTGGAGGTTGTATGTGCTATACATAGCAGAAAATACCCTCACCCTACGTATAAATCTTCTTAAGAATTATGTAAGACCAATAGAAAAAATCTAATACAAATTGCATTACATTACAATAAAAAGGCAAGTGCAAGTACTTTTTAGGTCATCGATTCAAAAGTACATAATTTACTTTTAATTTAAAATTGATTAACTTACCAACAAATTACTGAAATTTAAAAACTTCTTTCTTAGAATTCACCTATAGAAATACAAGTAATTTTAATGAATTCGATAAAGCAATTCACCGGCGAATTGTTAGAGGAAGGTTGGCAGAGTAGAATAGATAGATTTGACCTCCACAAGGTGACTTTAGGGCTTGACTTTGTAAAAACCGGTAATATAGATTTCCTAAACGATAATACATGAGTTATATATTATGAATTAAAAAAAAATCGTATTAGTTTATATAGATTTAGTAAATCTGTAAATTTATTTAATCTATATTATGATAATGAATAGCCTTTTACTAGACTTGCTACATCGGCATAATCAGATACCATGCATAATACCATCAAGCTCTCTCAGAAAAAAATTAAGTTTACTGTCAAATAAGATAACGAACAGTGCTACACGTCTAAAAAGAAACTCCTAATATTTAGGCAGAAAATGTTTTGACTCTGGATTTCCCGAAATAACTTTCCATCACACGTCTCCACACTGGTTTCTCAACTTTATATAACCATTGTACATAATGTAGTCATAGTAAAATGTAAATGTAAATTTGTAGTTATTATTAATAAACGAATATTACAACATTTTACAATTCCTTACAACTCATGAATTGGCCAAAAACAAAACTTCTTTCTTTACATTATAAATTAACAAATGGGGTTGTTAAATTTAAAAGCCATGTTTTAGAAACTAAATAATTTTTATAATTTTGTGTAAAGTTGAAAAACAACAGGTTTTTTATTTCTGATTATAAATACTCCTTTTGAACCCTAAAATACATTTATATATTCCTGCGACTTAAGTATTCTTTAAAAAGTTTCTCTTTGTTTTAAGTTAGTCATTTAAGACTCAAAAGGTAGCACTGGTGTAAACCGTCAAACATCAGTGTCAAAATTGACATATTGTAGACAATTATTACACTAATACACGGTACATCTATTTGTTTGTTTGTTATATTATTTTGTATGATACAGTCGAGACTTCATTCGCATTATTTCTGTTTATTTGCACTGTCTATAAATTTCTTGAAATAATCGAAAAACGATATGAGTGAAAACAAGGAACCACAAGAAGAAAAGAAAGTTATAGTAGTGAAAAATGCTACAGACTTACAGAGACTGAAGTTGGAAAAGTTAATGAAGAACCCAGTAAGTTTGTTACCAATTTTATTATTTTAAGTAAAACAATATATAAGCCTAATCTTAAAAAATGATTTCTAGGATAGGCCTGTATTGATCCCAGAACAACCAAAGCAGAAGAATTTGCCTTCTGCTCCAGACTTTGTTCGTAATGTAATGGGATCAAGTGCTGGGGCAGGTTCGGGAGAATTTCACGTGTACCGTCACTTGAGAAGGAAAGAGTATGCGCGCCAAAAATTTATTCAAGAAAAAAGTGAAAAGGTAACTATATATTACATTATATTTGTATAATTAAATCTAGGTTATATAAGTAATTAATGGTAGATAAGGGGAACATTACACATGGACTCTCAATTACCACAAAAGGGATAGGTAGTGGCTGAAAAACAGCACTACGTAAGACTAAATATGAAGGTCTTGAGTTAACACAAAGCTGAGCCATTCCCTTTGCCCACACATTTTTTTTGTTTTGTGTATCATTTTTATTTTTTTTTCTTCTGATTTTTGATATTAAGAAAATGTATCTTGTTTTTATGTACTGTTACTGTTGTCTTTTCTGTTTTTGTGTGGCAATAAACAATTTTATTATTATTAACTAAAAACTAATCAAAACTAAAAAGGCTTACAATGTCTAGTATCTGATAAATTTGAATTAATTCTTAGATTCAAAAGATTGAACATGGCAAATTACCGTTTAACCATCATAGATTCAACGTACCCTGATAATGCTCTATTTTGGGGTGAAACACGTGTTGGTGATATTATGTGTAATGGTATATATTTTAAATCACATTATGTTTTCCTATCCGGGAGGGAGGGTGGTCATAATGCATGCTTTGAAATATATACCATTATACATTGTGGTGGTCAATTGTTGCAAAGTAGTTATATCTTCCCATGAGCTGTGTGGATGTTTTTTATGAAAAAATTTGATTGCATCTTTCAATTTATGCTAACATTCTTAACTTTTAATATTCTTATATGTAAAATTAGCAGTGATATAAAGTGCATAAAGTTACAACAATGTAATTGTAAAAATGGTTATTTATCTACTATTGTATGTTTGAATAGGAAAAACTTGATGATGAATATCATGAGAAAATAGAGGAAAATAGGAGAATTGCAGAACAAAAGACTGCCAAGAAGAGGGCCAAGAGGTTAAAAAAGAAGCAAAAAGCGAAAGTAAAATCAAAAAAAACAAAAACAGATGAAGTTAAAAAAAGTATGTCATCTTCAGAGTCTGATAGTGAAGAAGACGCCAAGTCACAAAAAGATACAAAAGAAAGTGATGAAGAATGAACTGTTAATGTAAAATAAAATTATACATAGTTTTTATTGAATAAAATATTTATATTTTATTTTTTTCTTTCATTAACACTTTCCCTGCAGGTAACACAACTGCTATATTTTACTATGCATAACATGCTTGTAGCTTGTACACACCTGTTTTGTTTATACAAAGTTATATTATAGTTATAATATCACACATTAAATTGGAACTGAGCAATGAAAATAAAAAACAATTATTTACTGTTTAATTGAGCAATGTTAATTAAGCAATTATCTTTGCTTTATAGGTTCTTGCATGCATTTATATTTCACAGGCAAAGGTGCAGGTTACTGATAGCTTTAAATAACAGAATGTTATTATTATTTTAGACTTATTTTATTATAAAATGACATTAAGGTATTATATTTTTAAAGAAGCAACTTATGTTCCAATAGATAATTTCTACTGCACGGAGGCCATGATACTATCTTCATTCTTCTTCAGTATAACAAAGCCTTCCATGACCGGGGACAGTGGGATGTACTCATCAGTTGCTAACTCTGCTCGTTCTCCAAAAGAAAGTAACACTGGCGTAGTGTGTGTGTGAGAACCCGCAATTGTTTTTGGTGTTCCAGCCTTCCCAATGACATCTACGGCCTGTGAACAAGTTTTAGAAGTTCGAGAGTACATATATACATAATTATTTTAAATTTAACTAATTGACAAACCAGTGCAGTTGTTTCAAATGAAGGAGATGTTGAAAAGTTCACAATTTACGGAAAATATTTAATTATTTTTAAAGGGAAAATAGTTTAAAGTAAATTAGAACAGAAGAAAGGTAATTACCTGTCCAACACGCACGCTCACATTGAGGGGTTGAAGGTTTTCATCAAGAGTAACCAGCCAGCGAGGTTGCATGGCTGTTGCCAGCACATATAGCAGATAGTGCGATTTTCCCAAGATTACTGCAAAAATATACATATACTTTACAAACTATTTGGTAATTATTGTAGATGAATACAATTGCTAATTGTGGTTGAGTAAGCAAGAGATATAAACTAAAAAAAAACCTTGGAGGTAGTCAAATCTTCACAATATAATACACATTCACTCCAAAAGTAAAAAAGATTTATTTCAAATTAAAACACTGTTTCACTAAAGCAATAGTTAAGAGTACATTTTAATAAGTAATGGGTATGTAAGACACTAACCATATTAGCATCAAAATATGAGCATGTAGGTATTACACGTGTGACATTTAAAATGTAGACAAACAATGTTGACTATCAAGCATCAGGGAGCGGCACTCACTGTTCTTGCAGTCGAGGAAGGCGGTGAGCACAACAAGCAGGCCAGCGAGCGCAGGCTGGTTGATGAGGCGGCGGTCGGCGTGCGCGGGGCACAGCGTGACCGTGCCCTTGCCTGCGTGGCACAGCCCCTGCGCCAGCCGCACCATGAACAGGTGCACGGGCGACTTGCCGTGGTACAGCGCCAGCGCGCGCAGCATCGTCGCAAGCCTGATCGTAACGAAATAATACACCGTAGGTTAAGTACCGAATACATTATCCTCTAAGTTGGACTACATTACTAGACTTCCAGTTATATTGCCGTATACATATAAATAAAAGCCATGTTGCATCGTTTTACGTTTTAATAAGATTATTGTAATCAATTTGTTTAAGACTGGAATAAAAACATAACGAAATCCTGTCCTGCCACAATGTTATCATCATCGGGGGGGACATCCCAGCCTCTACGGGCGGGGGAATACGGGCCTCGAGGTATACCCTCTTTGCCCGGACCTGAACTCGGAGTTGCACC